>CABFOV010000318.1:110966-145855 GCA_902141375.1 Timema poppense
TATATATATATATATATATATATATATATATATATATATTTGATATATGTTGACCTCAGTGGTCTAGGGGCAAATTACTCGCCTCAAAACCCTATATGTGTGGGTTAAAATCTAACTGAGGTCAACGGAGTTTTTTGAGCAATAAAAATCCGTAGCACAACTTCCTTCGTAGGGGAAGTAAAGCCGTCGGTCTCATGACGATTGTGGCATGTAAAAGAACCCTGGATCGTGAAAATAGCTTTTCCTGCAAAATTGGTAGGCCCTTATGTGCTCGCTCATAGAAATCCGGTGATGAAGGCAACGGGGAATCACCACACTTTCTTAACTCCCCTAGTGCATGGGCTTTACACCAAATGGAGCAGGCAGCATCAACCAGCTGAAAGGCTGAGTATATGCCCAGCGCCGAAAAGATATGAAATCACATCAAACTAACCTTCAGATTGTTAATTTAAGAAGAAATTAAATATTCTAAGAAAACACATCATTGGCACACACTCAACGCATGATTTTGTAGATTTTAAATATTAAACCTAATGAGTTCAAGAAATTCAACCAGGAGGATAATGTTATATAAAAGCTGAAAACAAAGCTAATTTCATTAAAATCTTGAAATATTTCAAATTTAAATTGGTTTTTTCATTTCGTATAACCATTTGTAGTATTATTTCCAAGTTATGCATCATAGGCAGGATATTAATTATTTAATTAATTGATGAACTTTGGCTTATTTTGGTATGTGTGTAAATTATTAATTTATTTTGTGTTGTGCCGAGTTCCTCGTCCCTTATCTTTGGGACCGTGCACAGCATGGTTTGCCCGTTCCCTCTTACCCTTCTTGCCGTGCGCGGTTGGCTGCGCACGGCCTCGTTGCGCCTGGCGCATCGGGTTGCGTGGCTTGTCCACTCACTCTGGTCTCAGACTCACGTCCATGCGGGCCGACTGTTCTCGAGCCGTTGGCTCTCGGTTCTAGACTTATTTGAGAGCAAGTTGGGGTCTTTGCGAGGTTATCACGCGCGGGAACGGAGATGGGGTTTCTTTTTATGTACAGTTATGTAACCGGACCCACCAACCAAGGGGTAGAATTAGAGTCCTGAATAAGGACTTGTGTGACAACATCCTGAGTGACTTCTTCGTACATCCCCTTAATAACGACTTGTTGTGCTGCACCCCAAGTGTTGTTCACGACACCCTACTATCGACACCGGTGTGAATGGGGGCTGACACATTGTTTCCCACAGTGTCAGAAGGGTTCACGAGAGGTGTGGACATAGATGGTTGCAGAGCCTGTTTTGTGTTTTCACAATCGTTGTCACCGGTTGTGACTCGTCAGAAGTCCAACAGCCCACCCATTCGACTAACCCTTCGGCGAAGTGAACGGAGCTGTCTCCCGGTGAGGCGAGAAGGATTTGACCCCCTTAAGAAGATAGTACCCAACCCAACGGCGTAAATCGTCGTCATCGCTGCCATCTCCTAGAACCTCGGGAAATCTACGTACCAGCTAAGTTGGCTTCGACTGTATATTTTCTCTAAAACATTTTTTTTCTTCTCTCAAATGGGACTCAATTAACTCTTAACGATATGGTTATGTTTTTTGTGTTTTCCGAACGGGTAGTAAGACGCGGTGCTAAATATAATTATTTGTTGTGTTTTTCTTGCATTGGTACTATTGTACATGTTAACTATTATTGAACTGTTTGACACTAGTATTGGTGAAACTATTAATTTTAAAGTTTTTTATATCGTTATTATCAAACTTTAGCTAACTTTCAGTGTTGTTATGTTTATAGTTAACCAGACTAAAAGGGAAGCTTGGAATAGGATCGTTCCCGTAAATGTTTCTGATAATGTAGAAGTGTTAAAACTATAACTATTTTTTGAATAATTTATTTTTATGAGTAATAACGATCCAAGAGAGAGTTTTGTTTTAATGACTATGGACAAATCTTGTTCCAATTAGGATAGTTTTCTTTTCTATTTGACATGTGGGAAGGGGCAGCGCCATATGTGAGGCTAATATTGTTTACTAATATATTAGTTAGTAAAATGTACCGATCTTACAATGACGTATCACTTTCGAGCAATGACAAGGTTTTGAATCGGGGAAGTACACAACTTAACCAAGTTGAACCGTTGGTTCTTGTTCGTTGTGAGGGCGGACTTGGGGCCATTTCAGAGACAGGCACGCCCCTGTTAAAAGACACGAGACACATTTTCGTGATTAATGTGCCTTATTTTACCCATATTGGGGTGAATAATAAAGGGGGAGCCAAATTTCTTGGGTGTTTTAGTAATTTTGGGATATCATGTATTGTTTGGTTTTGTAGTATCTAATCTTATTTGTGAATTTCAAAATGAAACATCCTGACCCTAGTCGATTGTTTAAGGATGAGTTGATCTACGAATTGATCATTCGTAGTTCTAAACCAGAAAAAAACGTCAATCAATTAAAGTCACAGCTCGGGGACATATTTGACGTCGATAAGGACGAGAACGGTTCTCTAGTGTTAATAAACAAAGTCCCCGCGTTTTCTTTAGGACATCCCTTGCTCACAGATAAATTTAACAATTTACAAACTATGATAGCTCAGTATGACAGACCTGTACCATCGGTTGAAAAGAAAATTTCTAGTATGTTCGGTCATTTGAAATCCCGCCTGTTTAGGTTATCACCGGAGTTGCCTGAGGAGGTCACGAAGTTAGAGGAACTTAAACGATTTTTGTGGCGAGTTAGAAAATCAGATGGGCGTGGCTCTCGGAAAAGAATCTAACATTAGAAAGGGAGAGCCCAACACACCGTTAGAAAACATAGGATGGGTAGAAGACCAACTACTATCTCAGCGCGATTTATTAGAGGGAAATATAGGACAAATCCCTAGTGCAACGATCCTCAAGGCAAAAAAATCGTTCAAATTTTGAATTTAGTCCGCAAATGGAATGTGACGTTTGATCTTGCATCTAATCCCATAGATTTCCTAGAAAAGATAGAGGAGTTAAAAAACGGCTACAAAGTAGCCGACAGTGAAATGTTGATGGCCCTGCCCGAGATATTTTTAGGTCAAAATTCACTTTGTATGCGTAACAACCACCACTATTGGACTACATGGCGCGGGTTCGTCGATTTTTTTTCGATTGCGTTTTTTCCTAGCCAACTACGTAGATCAACTTGAGGGGGATATTTTTTGGTGCGTTCAGGCACCTATCGAACCAGTCAACGAATGCTTTATTCATGTCCAGACCCTTGTCCGTGAATCACAGAAGGTAGATCGTATTTATTTTAACTTGAGGTCCTCAATTAGGATTAACATAAGAAGGTGTGAAGTAGACAGTTGTTCAGCTGCTGCAAGTGGCGGTCCACTTCCAGCAATGTAATGATGAGATTCGGGACTACAACAGGTGGGCTCAACCCAGAAGACAGGAGGCTCAGATTGTAGGGGATCAGAGAAATGAGTGGATGGGTGTTATTGGTGGAACTTTTGACCCGGGGAACGGCCATGAAATTTACGGTAATCGTCAGAATAGAAGTAGCCGTACACCCACCAATCCCAAACAATTTAAAGAAGTGTTATAGATGCAATTCCAAATTACATCTAGTGCGCAACTGCAACAAACATTCCCGGTCGAATGTGTCGGTTGTGTTGGCAGAGGCAGGTCAGCTGCATGAGGGGAGAAAACTTAATCTCAGACGTGGGATTGGGTTTCCTCACCAGATCGTCACTAATTGCCCTCCACGTCATTCTGGGGAAACAATGTTGTTGGGAGCCCCAGTCTAACTTGAACCACTGAAAATAGTCACCCTACTGGACACAGGCTCGTTACATAACGTTGTTTTGGCATATCTATTGGGGTACTCTCGGCATGCGTGGGTTAGTTAAGGACTCAGAGATGTGCAATAGATTGTGTTACTGCGAGTCTTGAGAAGTTCCAGGTGGTAACGAGAATCAAAGTCTCAATGAAAATAGCAGGGTTGGCTTGGCCATTGAGGTTCCTTGTCGCACCCAGTTTGATGACTCAAATGATCTTAGGACACAACTTTTTCCGGGGGACTTGGACCACCATTGACGTGTACTCTGGAACGATAAGTTTTAAATCCCATCCAGGACTCCTAGTAAGGCTGACACCCCTGTCTTGACCTGACACTCCTGGCACCACTGTACTCGAAGAGAGACGCAACCATAGACCCAAGTTTGAGACAGTTTGGGCCGAGTATCCCGATGTGGTCTGCGACCGAATTCGTCACACTGATGTATTCTCTCACAGCATAGAACTAGTCGACCACACCCCTGTTAGGTCAAAGGCTTACTTCTATGCCCCACCTAAGCTCAAACATTTGAAGGCACATATTGAAAACTTGTTGGAGAAAGGAATAGTGAGAAGGTCTAAAAGCCCTTATGCTTCTCCCACGTTCTTAGTAGGATGACCCGGGCAGGAGCCACGTATGGTCGTCGATTATCGTAAGTTGAATAATAAAATACTGTACGAGGCGACCCCTTTGCCCACCTTAGAGATGGCGTTTCAGTATTTAGGCCAGGCCTGGTATTACAGTCATAGGCCCAAATAAAGTTTACTACAAAATCCCTTTAACTGAGGAATCTAAGCCGTATACGGCATTCATCACGCAATGCGGTCTCTTGGAGTTCAATTACGTTCCCTTTGGTGTGTCAACTGGGGCCCAAATACTATCACGGCTATTACATACCGTGTTCTTAGATATACAATTTAAGTATGTCTTCAACTACTTAGATGACCTTGTTATCTATTCTTACAAATTGGAGGATCATAAGAGACATGTTAGTGAAGTATTGAACAGGTTGAGGGCGGCCAATTTGACGGTGAGCCCGAAGAAGCTAAGGTTGAAAGTTTCAGAGATAGAGTATCTTGGTCACGTGGTATCTCACCACGGGGTGTCTATAAGCCCCGAGCGTATCCAACCTATTAAGGAGTTCCCCGTACCCGTCAACAAAAAGAAAATTTCCAGATTTCTCTGCATGGTAAGTTTTTTTGGAAGGTTCATTCCAAAATTGGCCAGTTTGATGGGACCCTTGTACCACTTAAAGAAAAGAGTTCCGTTCGTTTGGTCTTCCGAGTGTCAGGCATCCTTTGACGCCTTTCGACTGGATTAGGAGCCATTCTTTGCCAAAAGACTGATGGGTCTCTTCAACCAATTGCATACGCTAGCCGTACTCTGCATTCTCATGAGCGTAATTATTCTACCTTTGAGTTGGAGGCCTTCGTAATAGTGTACGCCACTGACCGGTTTAGAGAATATCACGAACATCACCCGTTTGACTTGTATACTGATAATTCGGCTCTCTCATGGTTGTTAAGACATCCTAGACAGATCGGGAAGATAAGATGCTGGGTGGCGAAGTTGCATTCACTTCGATTCAATATTGCTCATGTTTAAGGGGCGAACAACCCAGTAGCCGATTCTTTGTCTCGTTTGTTCGAGGAACCAAATTACAGTGAGAATGCAGGTCCTCAAAAGGTCCAGGCAGTTTTGGGCATGTTGAGCAAAAGCCCTTAAGTGTTCACCCCAATTGGAGAATCTCATAGAAAGGATCTGGAGTTTTCGAACCTGATTCAATCTTGCAAAGACAAGTCTAATCCCGATCACCTTAAACTGCTTAACGGATCCCTTTTGATACGACCCACTCGTCACGTAGGTTGGAAGGTTTACGTTTCCCATAGTTTGGCTAGGATTATATTCGCGTATTATCACGAGTCCCAGGTGGGGGGACACTTAGGTGCGAACAAGACCATAAGCAAGATCTGTTTGTATTTTCATAGGAAAGAAATGAAATCGGAAATCTGGGACTGGGTTAGAAAGTGTGAGGTGTGTCTTAGGGCTAAACCTGCTAGGAATCACCTAAACGGGATGTTAAATTCAGGAGTTGCTAGCTTCCCGCTTGACAGAGTTTTTATTGATTTGTTTGGTCCCTTACCAAGGTCACGGAAAGGACACAACGTTTTACTTACCATAGTTGATGGATTCTCGAAGTTTGTGTGGATGACGGCATTGAGGGTGGCAACTTCCAGCTCGGTAGTTGACGCTCTTGATGCTACCTTGTTTCATAACTTTGGGTACCCTCGTACCCTGGTGTCTGACAACGTGAGCCAGTTTACATCCAAAATATTTGATGATATGTGTTTAAAAATTGTATAAAATATGTTATCGCGACCCCTTACTATCCGCAACCTTCGCACGTGGAAAGGTTCCACCGGAATCTCAAGGCCGCCTTGATTGCCTTTCATCACGTCTACCATAAGGACTGGGATGAAAAAAAACTAACGCCATTGCAAATAGCGTTTAATAGCGCTGTACATGACAGTCACAGGAAGACCCCTTCCTTCTAGATGTTAGGTCATGACTTACTCTCCCCAATCAACCTGAGGTGGGAAATACTCCCGGACACCTTGGAGGATCAATCTGACAGATGCATTGAGGCCGAGTGGGAGGAACCTTTATGCCAGCTGAAAGAAAACACAGATCAAGGTAGCATGCAGGTACGACGCAGGGAAGTATCCGGTACCATACAAGGTCGGGGATAAAGTTGTGTACGCATTACATAATTACAGTAGAGTGATTGACTGCAAATCGGTGAAGTTGGACTACCGATGGTCAGCTCCGATGATCATATCCAAGTTTCTCCCCCCTGTTACGGTCCAATTAATGGATCCTGTCACTGGTCTGGCCATGCGTCGTGCCCATGTCACGCAACTAAAACCTTGTCCTTGACTCCACGAGTGAACCAGGTGCTTAAGTTCTCTTGTGGTTCATATGTATGTTCTGCTTGAGGAGAAAAAGTGTTAATTTATGTGCTGATGTTCGTTTTCGTATGTTGCATGTACTCCATATCCCAGCACAATGACAATAGGATGTGAGAGCTCTTTGCTAAGATGATACTAAGTGCTCCTAAGATAATACGGGGCATACTAGGAAATGAGTAAACTAAGAGTGGATGAAAGTTATAAGGACTTGGTGTTAAGTTAATTGGATCTCTGTTTTGTTTGTTTTTTCCCCTATTTAAAATGCATTTTCGACCGCTTGCCGAATTTTTGTAGAGATAGCGATTGTGTATATTGTTTAATCTGGTTCTTCAAATAATCATGTTATTTATATCTTAAGTCCTTCGAGGAATATTCTTTGGAGATTGTTTTTAATATATATATATATATTGACGTACTCAATTCTGCTATTGTAATTTTAGGATAGGTAGTTAATCTTCAGCACGCGCGTGCTGAACTCTAGTTGGCTTTAAGATTTTGAATTAGGCTATATTTCATTCACGGTTAATAAGTCCCACGTGTCTTGTTTGGTATTATTTCGTCACATGTGGTATTGTTTTATGGGTCTTTCCTTGGTTGGTCCGGATTTTTTGGTTATAATTACTTTACTTTGGACACCTCATCTCTTCCCGCCCAGCCTTTAAGTTTAAGGGGGGGGGACTCTGTGCCGAGTTCTTCGTCCCTTATGTTTGGGACCGTGCGCAGCGTGGTTTTCCCGTTCCCCCTTCTTGCCGTGCGCGGTTGACTGCACACGGCCTCATCGCGCCTGGCACATCAGGTTGCGTGGCTCATCCACTCACTCTGGTTTCGGACTCATGTCCATACGTGTCGATTGTTCTCGAGCCGTTGGCTCTCGGTTCTGGGCTTGTTTGAGAGAAAGTTGGGGTCTTTGCGAGGTTATCATGCGTGGGAACGGAGATAGGGTTTCTTTTTATGTACAGTTGAGTAACCGGACCAACCAAATAATAAGGACTTGTGTGACAACATCCTGAGTGACTTCTTCGTACAACCCCAACCCCTTCATAACGACTTGTTGTGCCGCGCCCCAAGTCTGGTTCACGAACCTCTACTATCGACACCGGTGTAAACGGGGGCTGACACATTGTCTCCCATAGCGTCGGAAGGCTCCACGAGAGGAATGGGCACAGTGTGTGTTTATTTAATTTTCGTAATAAAGTTAAGGGTGATTTTTTTTTCTTGGCGTTATCTTGAAGGTGTGGTAGATCACTAATTTTAGCTCAGATGTCCCGTGATAAAGAGTGAACGCGCGAGCCACTGATTTCAGAAAAGACACAATAAAATAGTGCAACAATTTTTTTTTTCTACCTGCACAACACCAGGAATGGCGCCTAATAGCAAATAAAAGTCATAAGTTATGTATTTATTTCTTCGATACACACACATTGTGGAAAAGACATCGTTTTACTAACTTATTATCTTATTCTCAATATTCTGGTTATTTTAATAATATACATTGTTTATTCTTATTATTTCCTTTTATGTTAGTCTCCCCTTTTACATGTTCCTTTCTAAGTGTCATATCATTATTTAACAATTTGCTTTTCCTCCCTTTTGTATTATTTTTTGTTTCTTCTCTAAGGAAGTTTCATTGCGCGTTCCACACTCCTTCCTGACGAGTTCCTATAGAATGAAACCCAGGTCTGGATGATTCGGTGGTACCGATTGATTTTCTTCAAGAGGCATCCATTATCTATTTGTACAGTGCCAGCAATGTAAAGTGTGAACTGTGCTCTTCCTTTCATTGTAAAAGCCATATTGTTTCGTTCCCTTTTATATGTTTCTAACCACCTTTCCTATACTTTCTTCCAAATATAACAAAATGTGCCTCAAAAATAGAAAATAGGTTTTCCTTAAAAAAATAAAAAAAAAATAGGGAGTCCCTTTAAGTTGTGGGGCTAGGGGTCCCTGCCAAAGATTTATGATTTTAAGGATTGGATGTCTCCAGAATCAATTTGTAGGTGGTTTTCTAGTTTATTTGTTTTATTCACCTTGTTTTACCATCCGTTTGGGCTGTTGGCAAATTTATATTAATGGAATAGAGAGATTAAAGTTTAAAGTAAATGTAGCCAAATTTGCAATAATGAATAGTGGTAAACTATTTAAGAGTAAAACCTTTTTTAATCATATTGGTATTAAAATTTCTATCTTTATTCACCGTTAGAGGAAAGGGGGGGGGGGGGGTTTAAAGGGGGTGGTTACGTGTGGCTTATAACAATCGTTACTAGCCGATGGGGGTTAATTTGTGGAAANGTGTGATTACTTTAATTTGGTCAAAAACTTTACGATTCAGGCTTTAATTTTATTTTCACATATCTTAAATGTTAAAAAAAAATATTCTTATTGCATTTTAAAATCTAATAAACTCTTTATTACATGTCCAAAACTCAATGTCAGTGTCACCAAAAGATAGCTTGTTTAACTGGGATGGCAACAAAAAGCTGCATTATGGGACAGCAAGCCTCAAAAGGGTAGGCCTACAAAACTTGAAAACGGGACGACAACTTTTAATTCACCCACCGGTGGGGGTAATAATGAAAAATATTACGGTTGCAAAACCCATTATATATTTATTTTATTTTCCCTACCTTTGTCGTAAGCGTACTGACTGATGGCTGTGGCAATGACCAAGGAAACTTGACGAGACTTTTCCAGAGGAGGATATATTCTACCTTGCTCCAAGTCCTCCTCTGTCACCATGTCAGCAAGAGCCTGGCACAGGAAGAACATATAGTATCGTATATCTGTAAAGAGCACCCTTCAACATCCATCAGTGAAATTTAAAACTACATATATACATACTCATCCAAGGTTAATATGTCACTGTTTATTTTAGGAATCAGTTAAAAGTATACAAGGTTACTAGCCTTGATCATACCCGCCCCACACCCACGTCAGTATTCGCTGATTACGTTAAGGATGCTGTATCGATCGGTGTTGGCACATTTTAGCCAGAAGATCACAAGTACAACTGTTGCTAAGTCTTACTCTGAGAACTGTTCCTACAACCAGTATCGCTACTATAGAGACTGGCCAGAAGATCACAAGTACAACTGTTGCTCAGGCTTACCCTGAGCACTGATCATACAACCAGTATCTCTACTATAGAGACTACCTTACTGGCCAGTAGACCACAAGTACAACTGTTACTCAGTCTTACCCTAATCACTGTTCCTACAAACAGTATCTCTACTATAGAGACTGGCCAGTAGACCACAAGTACAACTGTTGCTCAGTCTTACCCTGAGCACTGTTCCTACAACCAGTATCTCTACTATAGAGACTACCTTACTGGCCATTAGACCACAAATACAACTGTTGCTCAGTCTTACCCTAATCACTGTTCCTACAAACAGTATCTCTACTATATAGACTGGCCAGTAGACCACAAATATAACTGTTGCTCAGTCTTACCCTGAGCACTGTTCCTACAACCAGTATCTCTACTATAGAGACTGGCCAGTAGACCACAAGTACAACTGTTGCTCAGTCTTACCCTGAGCACTGTTCCTACAACCAGTATCTCTACTATAGAGACTACCTTACTGGCCATTAGACCACAAATACAACTGTTGCTCAGTCTTACCCTAATCACTGTTCCTACAAACAGTATCTCTACTATATAGACTGGCCAGTAGACCACAAATATAACTGTTGCTCAGTCTTACCCTGAGCACTGTTCCTACAACCAGTATCTCTACTATAGAGACTGGCCAGTAGACCACAAGTACAAACTGTTCCTACAACCAGTATCTCTACTATAGAGACTACCTTGCCGGCCAGTACTATATTCTGTTGCCAGTACCACTCACTACCGCTAGGAGGTAGGCGGTGCACCGACACACCAAGACACATTTGTTTAATATATACCACAAGTATTTTAATGATTATTTCTAACACCAAGGTTATTAAAGTCTTAATTTTAAAGGGTCTGAATTGGGAGGATAACTCAATAGACGAGAGATAAATCATTTGGTGAAAAACCTCTTATTACAACTGGCTTTTATTCTAACCCCTATATTTCCCTCATTGTCAAACTAGACAAGACAAGATTGATGCCTTTGTCTACGTGCCCACTGTTGTGGGCTACTGGATAAAGATAAGACACACATCCCACATGAAACCGTTTCAATTCAATTGCGCATTCACAGTTAGGATAAATAAACTCCCTCTCGCTACTATGTTGCATATTTCAGGTTTCCATAGATTTTATAGATACCTGTGCTGCGATGATAAATATGTCGTCAGCCACGTGGTGCATCCTGGTGCAGAGGACCCCAAGGGTGACCCCTGGAGACACGTAGGCGTGGCTCATCAGGGTGGACCCAGTTGAGCCTTGGACGTCACTACCCTCGTCGAAATTCTTGGTCACATCCGGGGCTCCACTGCCAAAAAGACAGCAGCCCTGTAGGTCAGGAAAATTATTTTGTTCACCAATATCATTAAAACATGGTTGCTATAGTTGCCCCATGACTTCTTTGGTGCTGACTGACAGCTCACATTTGACTTCTGACAGTCAATATTTAGGTATATACCTAAATGTTGACTGTCAGAAGTAACAGCTGCTAAACACATGTCTTTGCGGATCATCTGGTTCGGCGTAGGGATACGTAATTTGGTCTGGTAAATCTTTAAAGCTGTTAGTCAGCACCAAAGAAGCCATGGGGCTACTGTACCGTCCAAATTTCGTGGGAAGAATCTTCCATAAAAGGGGTACAGGGGAAAAGGGGTAAAGTTCAATTTTAACTCAAATTGAGAAATTTATTTATCTAGCACCTCATCTTACTACGCCTTCGGGTTATACGCTTATATATTAATTACGCTAATGTTTTCAGGGATTAGTAAAGTTATATTTATGGGAAGTTTACCCGTATTTGCGTGGAGGGAGAATGTAAAACCACTTTGTAAAAACTATCCTCATTACACCCGACCAGGATTCGAAGCTAGATCTTCCCGTCATCGGCAGTCTAGTTCAAGGTTAGTAGAAGGGAAGTTGTCTTGATTGAACGCGCATCGTTCTGCGCACGAAAGAAAGTGATGTATGCGATATCCATTCAGCTATACACAAGTAAGTCCCGAGAAGAACGATTTTAGCTTGTGAAGCGAAAGTGAAACCTTTTTAAAAGAATATGTTTTGATTTCATGCGATTAGCTTTAAGAAATGTGTGTTTACATCAATAAATTCATTTAACAGAAGGTATCTATCTATTTTGTGTTTATTTTTTGTCATATCCATGTCATATTTAACTCATTTCGAGTATTTAGGCCTATTATAGTCGATATATTAGGCCTTATGCTCAACGACACTTTTACATTTCAACGACACCTTCACTGATAACCACATTTTTACATTTCAACGACGCCTTCACAGATAGCGACATTTTTACTTTTCAACGACACTTTTACTTTTCAACGACACTTTTACTTTTCAACGACACTTTTACTTTTCAACGACACTTTTACTGTTCAACAATACTTTAAGCGTAGTGTTTCTACAAGTTAAAGACGTTGCCACGACAAAAGTATTGCAACGATATAACTAACGTCGTTTGTGGGAAAGGGCAATACTTTTTTTTAACATGTATATGTTAATTCGTAGCAATCATAGATGTATTTCATGTCAAAAAAAAACTTTCATTCACTTTTCTTACTATATTGTCTTATGTTTATTTTATCAAAACATTTTTTGTTGATGTTCATCTTGTGAATGTGTGGAATTCCAGACCTCCACCGTGGTTCGGATCCTACGTTAAACTGTAGGTCCCCCATTTCATCTTACAATCACCCTACCATTACACAGCGTATGCGCGTATAGCCCGAACGGGTAGTAAGACGCGGTGCTAATAATAATAATAATAAAATAATAATGTTGATGTTTTTGTATGTTTATTATAAGGACTGTTTACAATTTAACCTGAGGATGTCGGGATGTTAAGGTTGATAAAGATCAAGTGCATAACCATTTGTGTAATGAAATGCAAGTTAAAAATCACATTAAAAATGTCGTGGTAGAAAACCATCCGCAGGTCACCATGCCAGGATTCAAACCAAAGGAAACCTCAAACTCCTGGGTGAGAGTAAGGAATGCGAACCACTAAACCAAGTGGTGACCTGGCGGTCTAGGGGTAAGGTGTCGAGACTTCTGTGCTGGGGGTCCAGGGTTCAATCCTCGGCTCCGGTACAGATTTATCTGAGTGCCCAACACTTCCTTCGCCTCTGACAAGACGTGTATTAATCACAACTTGTGAATGTGTGGAATGCCAGACCTCCAACGTGGTTCGGATCTCACGTTAAACTGTAGGTCCTCCATCTCAACTCACAATCACCCTACCATTACACATTAGCGTAAGTACGTATAGCCCGAACGCGTAGTAAGACGTGGTGCTGCTAATAATAGTAATAATAATAATAATAAATGAAACACTAAACCAAACCTGTAGGTTTATAAAATATCTGTAAATATAACCCCAGCCAGAAAACGTGATGGAAGCTGACATATCTATTTTAATAGTATTTACAGTACAGTACAGTACAAACAAAGGATGTTTAAGGTCTTAATCAAAGGTATTTTGGGACCTACGACCGTATCTTAGAGTAAACTTATTCATACTAACGTGGAGAAAGGGTGGGTTGATGATTTATGGTAGAAACCACCCTTAGGTTACCACGGTTTGAATACAGGTTGGGGCCTTTCTCTCAATTTGTTTGAGGTAAGATACAAGTGGTGAGTTGGAAAAAAAAAGGGGGGTCGGGGCGTCGGGGCGTCGGGAATGAAAAGCTATGTCTGATGGGGTTCAAACCCCTTTAAGGGGGTTGAGGAAGCGGAAACAAAATCAACTGACGCTGGGACTCACATCGGTAGGCACGCAGACTAAAATTCAGGCTTATCTTGTCTGAATATCCCGTGATGAGGATATCAGAGTTCGAATACAGACTCCATGTATTTAGTATGTTTTTACGTATCAAACGTTTTTCCACTTTCCCTCCACGAACGTTCCTATATAATCACTTTAAATTACACCTTCCTCCTCTCTACCTGATCAGCGTGATTCATTTTACTATTATTTGGGGTATTTAACGTGAACTTTTCGAACTGGCTGATTATCTCAGCACACGACTTATAAACTAACTTAAATCTATAACAAACAAAATCCAGCCTCCGGGAATTAATTCATCACTTTAAAAGAGGAAACACACATTTCACCAATGATAGATTTCAGGCCAAGCCAGGAATCGAATCGGGGAGCCTTAGTTCAGTAGTTAGACACGTTACCGACTGAGCTAAGGTGTTGAATTGTTAGCGTAAGTAATTAAAATGCGTAGAGCATGAAGGTAAGACGTGAGGGAAGGACGTACAGTAGCCCCATGGCTTCTTTGGTGCTGACTGACAGTTCACTGCCGACTTCTGGCAGTCAACATTTAGGTATATACCTAATGTTGACTATCAGAAGTGACAGCTGCTAAACACATGTTTTTGCTGATCATATGGTTCGGCGTAGGGATACATAATTTGGTCTGGTAACTTTATCAAAGCCGTCAGCTGTGAGTTGTCAGTCAGCACCAAAGAAGTCATGGGGCTACTGTAGATGAACTGACGTTGGTATGCAGCAAGGCGTTGTCCACGTCGCATTCCGCGCACTCTGACGGCGTGCTGAGGGCAAACACCAGAGGCCTCTCGTGGAAAGAGGCCATGGCTCTCAGGATTGAGGGTGTGAATGCTCCGCCCACGTTGGAGCAACCTGCCGAGGTAAACAAATAAAGTCAATTGGAATGTTGGTAGTTGACAACTCGCAAAAGCCATGTATCCATTCACTAAAGTAATTGATCCGCAAGACTAAAATATATATTGATTTGTTGTCAATTTTGACATTCAAAACTTTCACAACCAACAATTTGTTTAAAATTACGTTTTTCTTGTAACGATTTTTATACTATTGAAACATGTTAACTTGGCTCTGCCCACTGATTTTGGCTTGTAACTCCCATAAAAATGTAACACTAACGAAAAAAATTGTGTTTATTGAGTAACACTAAGTTAACACCAACAGCGGGGGCAGGTTTATGGAGCTTGTTGCCGTCATTGGCAAACCAACCTACAGTAGCCCCATGGCTTCTTTGGTGCTGACTGACAGCTCACAGCTGACTTCTGGCAGTCAACATTTAGGTATATACCTAAATGTTGACTGTCATGAGTGACATTTGCTAAACACATGTTTTTGCAGATCATTTGGTTCGTTGTAGGGATACATAATTGAGTCTGGTAATTTTTCAAAGCTTTTAGCTGTCAGTCAGCACTAAAGAAGCCATGAGGCTACTGTAGACTAGACTGACGACTTTTGCCCACGTGGCAATCTGCGTGGCCTTAATATTGTTATTTATATTGTATCGGGCTGCTTGGAATAACCAATTGACTATAATTGTAAATGTAATTTTGTAGAACGTATAGAAGGAAATATATTGTGCTCCATAACGAACCAATAAGAACAGATGGCTTGATCTCGTATACAAGGTCTTCGAGCGAATCCACGGAGGAGTGGTCCTTCGCGTAGAGTGATTTGTATTCTGAAACTGGACAACATAATAAAATATTTAAACATGATTGCTACTCTATCTGCAATTGTACTAGAGTTTAATTCCAGATATATTTATACTAACCGGTCAGCGTAATGTTTTCGGCAATTAAAACACTTTTACACGCATATCTAATCCGAGAATTTATATTTAGCGGATCCGTTCCGTTAAGACACGTTGTGGATCATACATGTACCATCTGACAATGTCGGCAATAATGTTTTGTCTGCTAAGATACGCGTATGTGCATGTCATATCTTGTCTGAAACGGTACACACGCATAGTATATATTATCTTGAGTCAGTACTTAGCTTATAATTATTACGTTCTGTTCTTTAAATGTCTGTCGCCGCGATGAATCACAAGAAGCTTATTGAAAGTGTTAAGCAATTCGATTTTTTTATTACCAAAAAGGCAAACGCTACAGCAACAACGATAAAAAGAAAATTACCTGGAAAGAGATAGTGAAAATGATAAATAGCACTGTACGTTTATATAATTGTTTAATTTTCTCACAATTGTTATACGCCCATGGACTTTTTATACAAGTACAGTTTATTAAATCTCTAACTTATTAGAGAAAAAATAAATCATCTTTTAAACAATCCAGGTAGGATCAGAAGCGGTGGAACCTTATTTGCGTAGAGGAGTTAAAAATAGGGAGTTAATAACCAAAATAAGGTTTAGAGGGACTTGTACCCCTCCCTCCAGGGTTACGAAGCTCCAGGGGCTCTCCCCCTTGCAAACATTTGTCAATCGGATACCGCTATTTGAAAGGTCATCGCCTGGAATACTTTTGCGCACAATGCTTCTTTAGAATCTATTGGGAGTGGTTGGTCTTACCTCAGATATTCTTAAATATAGCCGCCCCTAGAATTTATTTAGAACGGTCTTTGCCTTATAAATTTTTAATTCAATACCTTTAGAAGCTATTTGAAGGTTTTAAACGTTTTATATCCGAAAATATAAGAAGACAATGAAATAAATCTAGAAAAAAAGGGTGTAAATTTGTTCCATGGGTAAAAAAAAACTATTGTAATAGGGCAGAACGCGCCCCCCTCCCCCTCACCACCATTTTTCACAACTTATTACATTATTTAAGAAGCGCTCAATATATATTTTTTGAACTTGGAAGAAGTTTTTTAATTTTTAACAAATTGATAGTACTTAAAGTATTTAATCCCTGCTAATAATTAACATTAAAATAAACTTCACTCCAGATAGTCATTAAATATTTGAAGTTTGTCTTTGCCTGTAGCAGACTATCCCCTAAAATTTTTGCCTAGTCTTGTCTCTTAAATTAAAAGCTGTCGGACTACTGCTGCCACCTTACCTTGTAAGACCTTTAGTTGAATCCTTCTATTAAACACCCTGAACTTTTGTGAAGTAAGTCAGAAACCTTTATCTGATACTCTTCTTGCACGAAAATGCTGGTAGTTGTAATACTATTTTAACGTCATCAAGTTGGGGCATAATACAACATTTATCAGAGGGAAAGCTTCATATTCGAAAGTTAATTGCTATACTTACAAAAGTACGCCATTTATCCCTATCTTGATCTAGTTATCTCCAGTTCACCTCATTACACCATATCCCTATCTTGATCTAGTTATATCCAGTCCACCTCATTACACCATATCCCTATCTTAAGCTAGTTATATCCAGTTCATCTCATTACACCATATCCCTATCTTGATCTAGTTCTATCCAGTCCACCTCATTACACCATATCCCTATCTTGAGTTAGTTATCTCCAGTTCACCTCATTACACCATATCCCTATCTTGATCTAGTTCTATCCAGTCCACCTCATTACACCATATCCCTATCTTGATCTAGTTCTATCCAGTCCACCTCATTACACCCTATCCCTATCTTGAACTAGTTCTATCCAGTTCATCTCATTATACCCTATTCCTATCTTAAGCTAGTTCTATCCAGTCCACCTCATTACACCCTGTCCCTTTCAGGTAAATTTTAATGTTATCCTACCCTCTGCGTCTAAGTCTCTTTCCATCGGGTTTACCAGTCAATACCCTGAACAAGGTTCTAGATTCTTCCATTTGCACTGCATGTCTTGCCCACCATAATCTGCGAGACTCGATTATCCTAACCATGTCTTATGATAAGTAGATTGTATGTAACTCATCATCATGTAAACTTCTCCACTTTATATTATTTTCATTCCTTTAAATACAATTATTTTACAAAGAACTTTGTTTGTGAACATCTTTAATGCCTTCTCATGGTATAAATTCTTATAAAAATTAATTAAGTAAAGGTTATAATTATTTTTAAAAACAAAAAGAAATTGACTGTTATTGAATTTGCTGAAATTGTTTTATTTCGATGAGTTTTATTGGCCAACCTAATCGTTGGAACATCATCACGTGGTTGGATACTGTGTGTCCAATAATAAGGATTATGAGAACAATAAAGATAAGGAGTATGTAGATGAGTCTTTTTCAATGTTCAGTTTCATCAGGAGCTGAACGGCCACGACATGGAGCGACCAAAAGAATGGTGAGTGGTTCTGACATTAAAATTATAAGCTCCGGGGCTAGGTATGGGGGGGCATGGGTGCCCCCACCCCACGTTATCTTACAAGGGTAGGCAGGTGGTGCAGGCTATAGTAAAAACTGTACAACGATGTATTTATAAATCTCGCTACCAGTAAAGTTTAATAAGCTTGATTATACTCATTTATTCTTGGATTAAGAATTCTTTTCAAACATATTATTCCAACGAGCCCTTAATATATCATTTTGACAGTTTTGTAGTTATTTGGGAGAAACAAAAATAGGAGATGCCTATTAATAAGCAAACCTTTAATTCAAACCGGTTCCAATGTTTTGTTCAGTCAAATTATCACGCTATACTTAAACACTCAATTTTAAAATTAACCCACTTCAGTAGTAAAATGTTCTGAGGCATCATACTCGTAATATTATGGACTGTCTACAGCTGAAAGATCAGGGCTATAGTCCCAGTTGGGTTTATTGTATGTGGTTTTCCTTAAATAGTTTTCCACTCTACCTCCATAAAATGTGCGTGCACTTCCTCAAAATTCAACCTTCCTCATCCCTAACATAATAACGTATTAGTACGTATGGGTAAAACTCTTACGGCTAGTAAGACTTGGTGCTAAACAAATGTCTGTGAAGATAAAGGTTGAAAAAATGATGGTATGTATAATTGTGTCCATTAAATGTGGTCTTTTCTCAAGCTGGAACTGGGACTAATTCTTTACTTTGCTTTTATTTTTCTCCGACATTAACAGGACTTTTACTCTACTTTTTTCTTTTATCGCGTTTTATAATCAATAAGAAATAAATTCTATGTACTCTTATGTGTTTTTAGTCAACCTAATTTAACTTAGACATAACACCTTCCGGAATCAGCCATACCATTCCGGCACCTATGTGTATGATATCATCATTAATGTATCAACACCTATGTTATTTGAAACATTTAATATAGCACACATTCCGGAAATATTTTGTGTAGTTTTTATAAGCTTTATCAAACAAATCATTTTATAGTTAGTGTAGAGTTGCCAGATTTTTTGCTAGGGCAAACCACGACCAAAAAATAATAATTTAAGTATCACAATTTTAGTTCCATATTTATGACACATTAAATAAATGCCTTTTACATACTAATACAAAAAAGAAAACAGCAGCATTAATAAATTAATCTAAAAATTAAGGTAAGCAAAAGTTAAAAGTTTACGCATATTTGCGATAAAATGTTGCCTCCTTCATCTTGTACTGTCTTTTCGACATGTTTAGACTTTTGACACAAGCACTTCTGACCAAACGGATGGACGATAACTACTTTGCAGTAGAGTTTTGAAAACAAATATGGTGATTTAGGTATAATTAGTATGTAAGCTGTTAGAATAATTTATCACCTCGAGAACCAATGTTTGTGGGTTCAATCCTACCCAAGGTCAACGGATTTTTCTTGATAGATAAAAATCCGTGGCACAACTTCCTTCGGAGGTTAAGTAAAATCGTCGGTCTCATGTCAATCATGACATGTAAAAGAACCTTTTAAGGTATGTGGAAGTACATTTTCTGGCAAGATTGTTAGGCTCTTTCGTGCACGCTCATATAAATTCAATGTGTAAAGCGATGGGGAACTACTACACTTTCCGAACTCCTTTAATACATGTGGGTAGCACTATCCAGCCTATAAAGGCTGAGACCCTAAGCCCAGCGCCGAATGGAAGAAACCATATCAAGCAACCTTCAGGTTGTTGACTAATAGCTGTGCACAGACTAGTTAGTGATGACAAACTTTTTCTGATAAACTGCAACACTTTTATTTTGCTTCGAATTGGAACGGCCCGGTTAAAGAGTGGAGGATATAGAAGTAGACGCTATCTCGCTCACACTTGGCTTGAACTTACTACATCGCTATCTTCAAGATGTGACTTTGTATTGAAAATGAAAGTTTGTGAAGGAGGGGTGGGGTAGATTAGTTGAAGGGAAGGTAAACGGAAGGTTTTTGCAGGATGGATTAGAGCAGTGGTTCCCAAACTTATTTTAGATTGTACCCATTGCCCATGACTTAAAGCTGAATGTACCCTCAAGATAAAAAATATTCCAAACGACAATCTTTAAAAATTATAACCATATCGTAAATTTATCTATTTCATCTATTGAGAAAAAATATCAATAGTCAAAATATTTTTCTAATGTGACAAATCTATTTAGAGAGAATCCTACTGTTATATATCCTTAACATTATCTCTTATTGAGAGTCGTTAAGATTGGTTTTAAAAAAACATAAATTTACTGTAAAAAGTATGTAGAAAAGTTCTACATGGTTTCTTCACAAATTCATTCAAATATGAAAGAAAAAAAGTAAACTTAAACACTATATTTTCAAATAGAAAATTTTAATTGTAATTCTGGAGCTGATATATTATGAATCCCAAAGTTTTTCAATGAGAGGGGCACAACTTTTTTTATTTTATTTCTGGTTGTCCAGTTGAAACTTTCAAGCGAACGTCCGGCTCCAAATTTAGCCTGTTGCGGTACTTATTTTTAGGTACATACACCATGGATATGTTGTTGAGAAAGGCATCATAACATGCTAAAGTAGAAAATATCAAGTAGAGGGTTAAAAATTCTCAGAAATCTGTCTCCAGCCGACAGCAAATACAGTAAAAAAGAGAGGTTAAAATAACCAAATAACGTTAACTGCCAACAATTAGTTTTCTATTGATTCCTTGTTATTTTGCCAACTTTCCCTTGAGAGCTGCTCACGTACCCCATGAAAGGTGCCAGCGTACCCCAGTTTGAGAACCCCGGGTTTAGATGTAAATTAATTAGTATTAAATACGATTCTCGTGGTAATGCCAAAACAGGACAACCTAGAGAAATATGAAACTCTTGATGCTACTGGACTGTTTGTAAACATGATTTTATATTCATTTATTGAAATATGTTGCGTAAAAAAGCCAATTTTTTTTTATTTGGATGAACTTTTTTTTAATGTGAATACCCTGCTCGATGCAATAAGTGTAATGCATTTGCTAATTTTGGAGAGTTTAAGAATCTTACATAACACACATAAACTTATGTTTTCATTAAAAGAGCCTACTGACAAAATCTAGGTAAGTATTTGTCCGCGAGTACGTAGGCCAAGATTGAATCATATCCTATTTCTTTTATTCACGACTAAACCTTTTTAAGTACCTTTCAACAATAATAATAAATAAATAAATATAAATACACAATATTAGTAGTTACAATTTTACCCCTAGTGACTAGAACCAGGGGTAATGGCAGTATTAAATGCCATGGGTATGACGCGCCTATTTTTATTTTCACATACCAGTAATAAACGCTACTTAATGACATATTTTTATAACCAGTAATTTAATGTCCATCACTTTGCTATTTAAAATCGTTAATATCCATTAACAACAAGATGGTGCTCATTAAAATCTATCATAAAGGGTCATGCTGTTTTAAAATGGTCGGACAGTTATCAGCGCATTGAATTAAACCGAACTGTTCAGTTTGTACAAGAAAACTTTATCAAACTTGAGTTTGGTATCGTCTCGGTCATAAACACGCGTAACAAGCCGCGATACCAGGAGAGCAGAAACTCTTCAGTGGTAAACATCGATACTGATTAAAATGGGAGTGTAGAGAACGAGAGTTAAGTGGAGTATTTTAGCAGTTTTTATAAGCAAAATATTTTGTTGTCCAAAATAAATTAAATATTCTTCTAGTATAAATATAGTTTAATTTTCTTCACATAGCGATATCAACAGTTGTTGAGTGTCTATCTTGACCATAGCGGAATTAGAATGAAGGTAAAAGGTTATCATTAAATTCCAGGACACCTTTGACCTTTTAAGGTCACCTAATATTCCTCTTAGTTCACGTTCCCTTAACCGTTACGATTAATTTTAAATAGTTCAATTATTATATTTTATTAGTCTGATTATTATTATTATTATTACTATTATTATTAGCACCACGTCTTACTACCCGTTCGGGCTATACGCACTTTCGCTCATGTGTAATGGTAGGGTGATTGTGAGATGAAATGAAAGACTTACAGTTTAACGTGGGATCCGAACCACGGTGGAGGCCTGGCATTCCACACATCCAAAAGTTGTGATATAAACACATCTTGTCAGAGGTTAAGGAAGGGGTTGGCACTCAGATAAATCTGTGCCGAGACCAAGGATTGAACACCGGACACCCAGCACAGAAGTCTGACACCTTACCCCTAGACCCCCAGGTCACCTATTAGTCTAATCTCCCTTGCGTTGTATTTATTATTTTTACTTTCTATAGACACCTCGGAGAGAGAGTATTGTGATCGTCAAAATAAATCTAACTCGAGATTTTGATAAATGTCGACGTTTCATGAACCCCTGAAACCAAAAAAGTTGTTTTCGACGCTCTCTGAACCTCGGGCTAAAGTCGAAAATATTTTACCGATGGGGCTAAAACTTGGTATCTGGAATTTTCATAAGGTCTCGTCCCCGAGGGGTTTTTGGAATTAGATATTTAACCCTAAATTTAAGGATAGCTTACTGAAGGGCAAAAAGAGAAAAAAAAAATTTTTTTTCAAAATTCACTCTAATGATTTTAATTAAATTTTATATATAGAAACTGTTTAACACTATAAACAAAAAAGTAATCTTCATTTTTCTCATAAAAATGACTTTGAGGGTACTTAATACAAGGCATATTTTCCAACTTTCATCATTTCTCCACAACTATTTGAAATACGAAATATCTTAGCATTGTAAAGTTATAGTACTATTAAAAATAAACATCTTGACATATATTTTTTATTAAATCAATAATTTCTGAGCTATAAATAAATATATTTACTTTCTAATTCAGGTCTTAGAAAATGAAATTGTTATTATGCTCTTTGGTGACCAAAGATATTTCTCTTTTCTCAATTTTTCTGTTACAGTGTTCCTAGTTCCTAATGCCATAGTGTGGGTGACAGACTATATCATTTCATTTATGATCTTTGATGTAGTCAGTTGTGTTTCTACAACAATGTATTACTAGATGAAAGCGGGAGAAAGACTGTGTGCGGTGGACCGTACCATTTATTTTTATTGTTATTTTAGGGCTACTGATTGGTTTATTTTATCACTACAATAAAGATAAATTCATATACGTTTATATTTATATTATATATTCATTTTAATAAAACTAATCGATTATTGGAACGATTGCGCGGAAAGGAAGAGTCACCATACATTCAGGGCAGGAGACGCAACGGCATCCAAAGGGTTTTATTTCACAGTCGACTCAAGAGTGCCAAGAAAACTTTCAACAACAACAAAAAGATGCAACCAAATACAACACAAACATTATAAGTGCCCATTTCCTTCTGCCATGCCTTTAAAAAGAGGGGATAGCTGTAAACAATCGCCTTTATCTTAAGGTGCGGCAGAAGGGAGCGCGAGTAATTTTACAGTGTTTATAGCATTACATTTTTTTGGCCAAAATAAATAAAATATTTCTCCAGTAGCAACATAGAGTTTAGTTATCCTCACATGCTAATATCAACAGATGTTGAATATCTGTCAAGGGTGTCCTGGAATGTTGTCAAAACTTTTTAAATAAGGAGAAAAAGTTTTGACAAAATTCCAGGACACACTTGACAGATATTCAAGATCTGTTGATATTACAATGTGCATAAAAGTAAACTCTACGTTGCTACCGGAGAAATATTTTATTTATTTTGGCAAAAAAGTTTCAATTCAATAAAAACTGCAAAAATACTTGTGCTCCCTTCTGCCGCACCTTAAAGAGGTTTGCATGCACATAGTTTCCCCTAAAAACACCCTCAGCCTACATGGAAATAATAATATAGTCAATAATTACTTAGGCGTATAGAATTAATGTCTTAACATTCTTATCATAAATCAAGAAAACACGTCTAATATGCGTATGATCAGTGAAGCAGTCATTCATAATAAATTTAAGGGCACAGGGATAAAAAGGGGAGTTTTCAGTTTGAATTCAAATTGATCCCGCTTCGGTGACCATATAGTCTAAGGCGCTACTCTTGCAGTAGACTAAACTGCCGATGGCGAGGATATCGAGGTTTGAATCTCGATAGGGCGTACTGAGGGTGGTTTTTTCTACAGTTATTTTCCACTCTCCATCCACGCAAATTCACGTACACTTCCTCTCAATATAACCTTCCTAATCCCTAAAACCATTAGCGTAACTGGTGACCTGGCGGTCTAGGGGCAAGGTGTCGGACTTCTGTTCTGGGTTCCGAGGTTCAATCCTCGGTCCCGTCACAGATTTATCTGATTACCAAACCCTTCCTTCACCTCTGACAAGACATCTTGTGAATGTGGGGAATGCCAGGCCTCCACCGTGGTTCGGATTCCACGTTAAACTGTAGATCCTTCATTTCATCTCACAATCACCCTACCATTACACATTAGCGTACGTGCGTATAACCCGAACGGGTAGTAAGACGTGGTGATGATAATAATAATAATAATAATAATAATATCGTAACTATTACACAAGTGTATAATGTGACCGGGTAGTAGGACACGGTGATAAAAAAAAAAGTTGAGTCAGTGCTGCCATCTGTTAGACAGATATAAGACCTTTCTAACGAATTTTAGATTATGGTTAAAAGAGTTATTTGTCATATTTAAATTAATTAAGAATACAAATATTTTCTGGAGATACCTATGGGGTTTGAGATATAAAATTGGTTGTCTTGGAAAATGTGTGTATAATAACTCACTCCCTATTTCCCCTGTACACTCCAATTGTATTAATCACATCTGTATTAAGGAATGGCTGATTCCGACACGTGAGGACCGGGGTTCAATCCCCTTGCCGTTCACATAGAACTTTGTAGGCTCTCATCTTTGTCCCAGACGAATGTTGGTGCGATCCCTTACTATCCAACTTCAACATCATTTTCTCATAGGTTGGTCAGTTAAAGTCGTTGGTAGCCGATACTGACACTTTAACGAACTTGCTTATTATTCTTATTATTATTATTATTATTATTATTATTATTATTATTATTAGCACCGCGTCTTACTACCCGTTCGGGTTGTACGCACTTACGCCAATGTGTGATGGTAGAGTGATTGTGAGATGAAATGGAGGACCTACAGTTTAACGTGGAATCCGAACCACGGTGGAGGCCTGGCATTCCCCACATTCACAAGATGTCTTGCGAGAGGTGAAGGAAGGGTTTGGCAATCAGATAAATCTTTGCCGGGACCGAGGATTGAACCCCGGCCGCCAGCATAGAAGTCTGACACCCTACCCCTAGACCACCAGGTCACCAACTTGCTTATTAATCAATATCTGGAAACTAACTTTTGACTCTGAATAATAATTATTATTATTAGCACCGAGTCTTACTACCCGTTCGGGCTATACGCATTTGCGCCAATGTGTAGTGGTAGGGTTATTGTGAGATGAAATGGAGGACCTACAGTTTAACGTGGGATCCGAACCACGATGGAAGCCTGGCATTTCACACATTCACAAGTTGTGATTAATACACGTCGTGTCAAAGGGGAAGGAAGGGATTGGCAATCAGATAAATCTTTTTCGTGACCTAGGATTGAACACCGGACCTCCAGAACATAAGTCTGACACCTTACCCCTAGACCGCCAGGTCACCCAACTCTGAAGAACGTAGTTTGATCTCAGACTGGCTGCTAGGAAGGTCTTTTTACTCCCTTCAAAGGACTTTGGTATTCTTTCTCCAAACATATGACGGCACAATTCCTGTAACCCAGCTGTTTTATTTACCTATTAGAGTGGTCACACGGTCTAAGTCTATTGTAGAAGTTAAATCGGTGGCCACGCGGAGTAAACGTCGGATTATCATGGTATAATTTGCTAGTTTTGGGTAGTTCAGGGTTCGTATTCCAACTAGATGTATAGATAATGGTTTTTCCAATTTGGTTGTCCACATTCCTTTAGCTAAAATTCTGTTACATTTCTTCTCGATTATATCTTCCTCATCCTTTACCTACGTGTGTGATTAAAATGTTCATATTCCAGGAGGGTAGTAAGACGCACTGAAAAAATTTAAATATATAATATATTTAAGCAAACATGTTTCTAAGGCTGTGGCCCATAGCTCGCCCCGAGTCTGTGAATCTGGCCCTTTGACTAGTTCGATTTTGAGATCAAATTCAAATCCCGGTCGGGAGTATTGAGGGTGATGTTTTTCCTAAATGGTATCCCACACTCCCTCACTGCAAATGTGGCTACATTTTCTCTAAATTTTACCTTATTCATTCCCAAAAATTTTGCATAATTAACATAAATGCATAAAACCCTAACTATAGTAAGAGTTAAAAGAATAAAAAAACTCCTTTTTTTATATTCTTCTTCTGTGAATTTATCCTGACTGGACATCCTCCATTTTCCTCGTACCTGAGCGCCTTCTTTCATACTTTTGTAACTTCTTCTTCCTCTTTTACCCTTTATCTTCCCTTCCATTATCCTCTTCATTAAACAATTGTTACGGAGATCATTAAAAGCTTGTGCCCTAACGTGTTTGCTTGGAAGCCTCTAATTAAGAGGATGTAATATAAACTTAATAACACCATGGCTCTTTTTATAAAGAGAATAAAAAACTTTATTTAAATGTATTTTGTATGATTTTCTTGTGGTATTAAAGTAATCCAGGTGCGAGGCCAGTAAATGGAAAGTTATGTTTGCTTTAGTAGCTATACTGCTCTTTTCAAGGGAATTCTAAAAGTATTACCTAAGCTATGAAGCATTCTTTATCGTTTTGGATCAAAATGATAAGAATACCAATTTGCAACGATATTTATCTTATGATTTTGAGCAGGAATTGACTACAATTATTTAAAGTAGTTTAAACTTTGAATTTTTGAATAAGATTCCTTTTAACCCCTTTTTTTATTTTTTTTTATTATTTTTATTAATTTTAAGCACTGTGTCCTACTACCCATTCGGGCTACACGTTTATGTACAGTAATAATCACGCTATATCTTAGGGATGAAGAAGTTTAAATTTTAGAGGAAGTTTACCCATATTTGCGTGAAGAAATAGTGGAAAACGATTAGGAAAAAAACCCTTTAAGGTACCAGGATTCGATCCCTGCCCTCATCGTCATCGGCAGTCCAGCTTATTACAAGAGTGACGACTTAAACCATTCGGACACTTGAACTAATTATTGAACATTATAAAATTTAACTTTATTTAGTTCGTATCCAGCGGAAAATTATATAATTTTGTTCACTTCTGGCGGTATTTTGGTAATATGAGTTGTCAACATTCGTAGTTTTTTTTATATTTATATTTGATTTGTCTTACGTTCAGGTCTAGACTTCGTGACAAGTCCCTGGGAATCCATCATCCAAATTTTGGTTTTAGCTTCCTCTTCTGAAACCCCTTCAGTTACCATCGCTTGAACCAACAAGGAGGCTGTCCCAAGAGCACTCTGAAATATAATGTCTTATCAGCACATTACTTACAAACATACTTGATCTAGGATCGTATGTCAAATACTACATATCACGTCTATATATGTATTAAAATGTAGGGGTGCGCGTGGATTCAAAACCTTGGAGTCGAAAGTCAGATAACCTTCACTTCTATTTTGACACCAAGGAATCATAAATTGTCGATACATTAAGAACATATTTGTAGATGTGTCCGAAGGTTTCTTTTTATATGCCATGTGAAGTTGAAGCGGAGATTTTAAACATTAGAAGCAAAATACAAGCTCATGTTTTTGTTGTTTGTATACAATTATTTTTAATTGCTAAACTACAGTAGCCCCGTTGCTTCTTTGGTGCTGACTGACAGCTCACAGCTGACTTCTGGCAGTCAACATTTAGGTATATACCTAAGTTTTGACCATCATAAGTGACATATGCTAAACACATGTTTTTACATATCATATAGTTCAGCGTAGGGATACATAATATGGTCTGATTACTTTTCAAAGCCGTCAGAAGTCAGCTGTGAGCTGTCAATCAGCACCAAAGAAGCCATGGTGCTACTGTATTCAGGTAAAGATAAAGGTTTGTAAGAAGAAAAAAATCGCACTGTAATATTTAATGCTGACATGTTTGAATATATCTATAATTACATTATAGCTAAGTTGACCACTGTGGTCTTGGGATAAAGTGCTTGCCTCCATGTCCCGATGTTCGGGGGTTCAAATCCAGACAAATTCAGCTGATTTTTATTGAGCGATAAATATCCTTTGCGCAACTTCCTTTGGAGGGGAAGTAAAGCCATTGTTCCCATAACGATTGTAGAATGTAAAAGAGCACTGTAAAGTATGTGAAAATACCTTACCAGCAAAATTGGTAAGCTCTTTCAAGCTTGCTCATAGAAATTCCACGTATAAGATAACAGAGAAACACCACACTTCCTGGACTCCAGTAAAGGGGGTATCTACCAGATGGTGTAGTCCGCACTAGCCAGCTGAAAAATGGAGTGCTTAGCCCGAACGGATAGCATTCATATCAAACCAACCTTCGGGTTGTTGACTTAGAAGAAGAAGAAAACGATGCTATAAATGTTATTTAATCACTAGTTTGTGTTAAAATACTTTTTAGTAAATGTTTAAAAAATGATTATATGTTTAAATATGCCGCATTTAATTAGCTCTTTCAAATATATTGATAAGATATTGAAGTTTTGTCATCCTTTGATGTGTTAAGAAAATGCGAACTTTATTGTGAGTGTCGAAATTTAAACGAAGGAATTTTGATCTTCGACTTAGATTCAGACATCGACATTTCAAATCTTCGCACACCTTTAGAGATTTAAAATTTCTCACTACCATTAAATAAGTATAGTTCAACACACAATTATTTTTATAGCCCCTACTAAAAAGTATTTTAACCCCGACTAGGGATCAAATGATATCTATGACGTAACCATAGAGAAAATAAAATATGTGAGCATAAAAGATTATAGTGTAATTTGTTATTTTATCTAAACTATCTTCTTTCAACAGGTGCACTTACAAAAATATGCCACTTATTCCTATCTTGAGCTAATTACAAAAATTAAAAGTAGTGTTATGTAACAACGAAAACCTTATTTTGGACTTTAATTTTTTGCTTGACGTACTGACTGTTTCGTTTCGACTTATTCATTTAAAAAGTAACCTTCGCAAACTACTATATTAACTTATATCAGACACGCTTCGGTGGCCACATGGTCTAAGGCATTTCTCTTGCAATAGATTAGACTGCCAATAGCGGGAAGATCAAGATTCAAATTTCGGTCGGGTGTACTAAGGGTAGTTTTTCCCAAAATTGTTTTACAATCTCCCTCCACGTGAATGCGGGTACACGTCCTATAAATATAATCTTCTTGGTCCTTAAAACCATCAACGTAATTAATACATGAGCGTATAACTCAGACGGGTAGTAAAATGCGGTGTAAATAACTTATATCAGGTTGAATCTAGTTTGTTTATATTTGTGTGTGTTATATTTAAAGCCTCCAAATCATCTGGGAAAAACCAAACATTTATTTGCAGTACGTTAATAAATCAGGACAAATTTCAAAATTTGAAAAATCATTTTGTTCATCTTTGGGAATTTATCTTCTTACAAGGGGATATATTCACCGTGTTTCACTAGTCGTTCAAGCTATATGCACACATACTAATTACGCTAATATGGTAGGGATAGTTAAGGAAAAACTTTAGTATAAATGTGTCAACTTTTGCGTGGAGATTGGGTGGTAGTCATTTATGAAAAACTACCCCTTTGTACTCTCGTCTGGAATTCTTGCTCCAACCTCTTCTATCAAGGGCAAACCAAACAAAATTAGATTAAATTTAGACCTCATGCCCACTGACAAGGGTAATTTTCCATTTATATATGGGAAAGAAGGCCACCTCGGTAAACGGGAAATTGCCATGCAGACATTTAGCTCTTAACGCAATATTTAATTCTACGATGCGTTACTTTAAAATTTTATTCATTCCTAAATAAAATCGAAAGATTCCAACCGATCTCTTTTTCCTTAACAACCCTAATGTTTGAGATTTATTAATAGAAAAAAAAAGCGTTAAAATGTGGCATTAGCTCATTTACAATGAATTTTTAGGCACATTTGTGGAACTATGAGACTAGGCTTGATGAAAAATGGCACTAGATTTATCCTTTTTTCCGACAAACACAATAATTGTTGATATGCTCACAACAGAAAATTTAAATATATTTGAAAACTAGCAGCGAGATTTTCTCTTTACCTTGAGATAAAAAATTTCGTATTTTTCTTTCCCCTCTTATTGACATGACAAAGTGTGATTTAAGGGGAAGGGGTAAAAGGAGTATAAACTCAGACAGCATGGAAAAGTAGTTCCAGAAAAAAGACACATACTATTGTATTTTAAGCCGTGTGGCCTGACAGCTATTATTATTATTATTATTATTAGCACCGCGTCTTACTACCCGTTTGGGTTATACGCACTTACGCTAATGTATAATGGTAGGGGGATTGTGAGATGAAATGGAGGACCTACAGTTTAACGTGGAATCCGATCCACGGTGGAGGCCTGGCATTCCTCACATTCACAAGATGTCTTGTCAGAGGTGAAGGGAGGGTTTGGTAATCAGATAAATCTGTGCCGGGACCGAGACAGCTATTGTTATTTTTGCGCTGACCAAGGCGGCCGCCCTAAGAGCTATAAATATTTTAGAGCTTGTATGAGTCATAAAGCTAGTAAAATGGTCCTGAATATCTTCGATGCATTAAGTATACAAAATTAATTCTAATTTATTGTTTTATTCATCTAATATGTTTATAAAAAATTTAGCCCTCTTTATTTTTGAGTGAGATGCTATGACTGACCTTAATTTCAGATGTTGGGCTGGTTAGATTTATTGGGAAAGTATTAAAGCATTTTTAAAAACAATAATAGTCAGACATGAGCTAGGACGTAAATACAAATATATTTTTGCTATTACGTTTTAATCAAAGTTATTAAAGGTTTAATCAAAGGTGTTAGGTATAAAGTAGGTAGGAATGCGCCTGTATTAATGTGTAGAGAATGGAAAATGACAGTGGTATTCCGCATTATAAAACCAAATTCAGTACATCAAGCCAATGTTATAAATCTCATTCAAATGACAACAGTTGTCAGATGAATATAGATTAACTTGCAGGGAGTGAACTGTTGTCATTAGAATGAGCTTTACTGTCTCGGTTCTTGATTCCCTATCTCTTGTCATCTGCAATCTAGTATATTATGAACTTGTTAGCCATTAATTTAAAAATTGGGAAATAAGGGCGCTCATGTGGGTTTTCCAAATAGGGGGTGGATTGGAGTCTCATTTACTGGGAGGGTGGCATCCCCTGCCCCTCCCCGAGAGAAAATTTCAGCATTGTTTAACCTTATGGGAGGTAATTTTAGATCATCTAAACATTATTATGAGCTCATTATATGAGTTTCAAAACCAAATTTTCGCAATAAGGTTTCTGAAAAATTTAAAAAAATTTAATTCAGTTATAAATGGACCTATTGAAAAGAAACATTAGATTTTTAGTTTTAAATAAGAGATGGGAGGAAATCTACATTTAAAAATTTATAAATCTGTTAGCTTGGATATTGATGATTTAAAGTTATTAATATCAAATTGCAGCCAAATCCCAAATACACAATTTTATTTTTTCATAAAAATTAAAAAACAAAAAAGTAAACATTGGAGAGCCCCCACTTATCGCCAATTTATGGGCGTTCGTGGAGGGAAGGTATGGAAAATAAAATATATTCATTTGTTTAAGGTAAATTTTGAACAGAAGTTTCCAACTGGGCCATATTCGTTTGATCGGTTATCTATTTGGCTTACGATCTAGATTTCAATTTGAGGTTTGTTTAATTTGTACTACTAGGTTGTTGGTTTTAGCGTGGTTATTTTTGTTTGTGTATTTAATTAATTAACCTAGTTCAAATCTTTGAAACGGACTTGCCTCCAAGTAAGAGAACAAAATCACGATTTATTTTTGATTGCATCGTGTTTGTCGGTGAAATTAAGTGAATGAATGGTTGTTGACTCACGTTAGGAATCGCATATCAAATTTAATCATTTTGGCAAATTAAAAATTCGGACAAAACTAGGCATGGTGTAAATTGTCATTCTATGTTTGAATTAGTATACCATATTTATTTTATGATCAGTAAGGTATTTAACTAACTTAGAAGGGTGACCTGGTGGTCTATGGGTAAGGTGTCAAACTTCTGTGCTGGGGGTCCGGGTTCAATCCTAGGTCCTGGCACAGATTTATCTGATTGCCAAACCCTTCCTTCACTTCGTACAAGACTTGTATTAATCACAGCTTGTGAATGTGTGGAATTCCAGGCCTCCACCGTGGTTCGGATTCCACGTTAAACTGTAGGTCCTCCATTTCATCTCACAATCACCCTACCATTACACATCATCGTAAGTGCGTATAACCCGAACAAGTAGTAAGACGCGGTGCTAATAATTTCAATTTCAATTTCCTTTATTATAGTGCTGGCCAACAGTCGTAAGACCTATAACAGGCCAGCACTGAAAAGTACACACGTACATACCTTATAATACATATATTTACACAAGAAAAAATGATAGACAAAAAATGGCTAAATAATGTTATATACTGATGAATAGTTACGAGATAAAAAGTAGTTAATAATAATAACAATAAAAAGTAGCATTAAAAACAAATAACTAAATAGTAAGCAGTAACATTATGCAAAAAATATATCAGAATATTGTAAGTTTAAATAATATAGGCAGAACCTCTACATGATAAATTATTGATATGGGACATCCTTAAATAACTCTCTGAGTTTAGCTTTCCTTTTATGATAAAAGTCAAATTCGACAAATCTAGAATTGGCGCTATGGATACAACGACCTATAGGGCTCGTCTTATAAGAGCTATCGAGAAAAAATAATTTAGGATTACGAGAAGCCCGAGAAGGGATATGAACGCCTACATGATCAAGGGCAAATTTGCAATAAATATTGTTATTGAAAATATTAAAAACAAAAAGGGCATCACAATAAAGTCTACGCGAGAAGAGAGTTTGGAGCCCTAAGAGGTTTCGAATTCTGTCATAATCATAATAAATCCGGTTACTAAAGAATTTATCATAGCATGCAGCAACAAATTTTCTTTGGATGTTTTCTAACCTAAGAGAGTCAGTTAAGGTAATGGAATTCCAAGCAACAGTGGCATATTCTAACTTAGATCTAACCAGGGCGTAATACAGACATAAAAAACAGTCAACTTTCTTAAATGATATAGTAATAAATTTAATAAGCCCAAGTAATTTCAATGACTGGGAAATGACATGGTCAACATGATAGTGGAAATAAATATAATTATAATAAAAATAACTTTAAGTTATAAGGATGGATAGTGATTTTAAAAAAACTTGCAATGACGAGGAAGAACTAATTGTCTCACCCGACCAGCGCCGAAGAAGCAAAAGGTGTTCTCGTGGAGCATCTTCCCAGTAGCTTTGCGCGAGGCTAGTATTCCTGCCAGGACCATGGAAGCACTGTCTTGGGTGTCGGCGTTGATGACGCAGTAGCGGTTACGGTACTTGGAAAGTAGTCGAATGGAGTTCTGGACACTCATGCTTTCAAACTGGACAAACATTCATGATCAAGTCAGAGAAATATATTTTCATTTTTATTTAGCACCACGTCTTACTACCCGTTCGGGTTATGTGCTTATGTACTAATTACGTTAACAATTTTAGATATTAGGAAGGCTATATTTAGAAGCAGTGAACACGCACTTGCGTGTAGGTAGAGTGTAAATCTATTTTGGGAAAACCAACCTCAGTACACCCAACTGACATTCGAACCCCGATCTCCCCGTTGGCAGTCTAGTCTACTGCGAGAGTATCACGTTAGATCACAAGATCACCGAAGTGGGTCAATAGAAATAAATATCCGTGTCCGTTCCATCCAACAGTAGGGGATTGCAAGGTGCGTTTAGAAAATATTTTTTACCCTCTTCAGTGGCCACGTGGTCTAAGGCGTCACTGTCGCAATAGACTGGACTTTCGATGATGGAGTGCTAGGAGTTCGAATACTGTTAGTACTGGAAACATGGGTTTATAAAGATTTGGTCAAAATCGATTGTTTTATCCCTATTGAAAGCCTTAAGATTAAATAAGATTATTGAGTTAAATATTTTCAATCCAACAACCAAACCACTAAAATAAAGTCGTACGTGGGCCGAAGAAAATCAATTCGCGGGCCGTGTGTTGGGGACCTCTGGTGTAGTAAATAAACTTCCATAGGGTGCAACCTAAGCTAAAATAAACTTCTGTGAAATATGACGTAATCTAAAACAGTACCTTCCGTGAAGTGTAATGTAATATCTAACAACATAAACCTTGTCTGTTATTTAGAGCCTATACTTTTGAACACCAATATTGAATGAAAGTCAGTAAAATTTCGCATTCTAGAAAATGTTTTATTTGATTTATTAAGTAAAAAGATATTATAGAAACTGATAAAATGCTCTAAATAATACTTCCTTATGGATTACTGTATGTTTTCTCCTTACATTATTAATTAAATTAAATTAAATTAAATGTTTGTAATATTTTTACTCTCACTATTGTGGTAGCATGTGGTTTTTTTACATCAATTACTGTTTCCAGTCTGTGGCCTGTTATATCATAATATAGGTGGCTTGAATAAAAAAACTGACCCGGGCCACAGACTGTAAACAGTAATTGATGTAAAAAACCACATGCTACCACAATAGTGAAAGTATATATAGATATATATAGATAGATAGATATAGATAGATAGATATAGATAGATATATATAGATAGATATATATAGATAGATATAGATAGATATATATAGATAGATATATATAGATAGATATATAGATAGATATATAGATATATAGATATATATAGATAGATATATAGATAGATATATAGATAGATATATAGATATATATAGATAGATATATAGATATATATATA
>CABFOV010000318.1:156405-181063 GCA_902141375.1 Timema poppense
TGGACAAAGAGGTAATGGTTGTCTCTTAAAGAAAATTAATCGTCACCGCCCAATCCCCCGACCTAGGTTTCATTCTATCGGAACTCATTAGGGAGGAGTGTGAAACGCGCAACGCAACTTCTATTTTAGGAAGTTGCGTTGCGCGTTTCACACTCCTCCCTGATGAGTTCCGATAGAATGAAACCTGGGTCGGGGGATTGGGTGGTGACGATCAATTTTCTTTAAGAGGAAACCATTACCTCCTTGTCCATTAGCAGCAGTGTAAAGTGTGAACTGTGTTTTTCTTTTCATTGTAAAGGCCATATTGTGTTTGTCTCCCTTTTAAACGTTTCCATCCACCTTTCTTATACCTTCTTCCAAATATAATACGATTTATATTTTAGTAATGATTATTTATGATTAAATTATTTTGACATAATATACTCTTCATATTTACTATGCCTAGTCCTATTCTAACTTTAACATTTTGTTTTAATTTCAGTGAAATATATCATTATTATATATAATATAAAATTATATTTCAACCACACACTCCCACCGTTTAAACTACAAAAGTATAATTTAATATCATTCCAAATTACTGCCAGATTTTAATTGAATATCTGGCACACAAAATATTATTATTTTTTTGGGTGGCCCGCTTGGTTAACTAATTGAATAGTCCTGCACTCTAGTATAACTTACTTAAATTGTGTTTTGACATCGGAAAGGTTTGAGGCTTCCATTAGGTGGCGTCCTTAATACTGCGCCCTCACCTCTACCGGCCATAGGAAAGATTCTCACATGCTAAGATCCCAGTTGGTATGTACGTCTCCCACTGTACCTGCAGTTCCAGGAGGAAGATGAGCTTTTCTACAATATGTTTGCTATTCTGCAAGCTCTGCCTGCAATGTGCCATCTGTTCTTCCTGTGTCCTGAAGCTTGGCGCTAGAAGACCGAGTAAACCCAGCTTCTGACGTTCCTCGAAAGTAAAATTTAAGCCCTGTCAATTAAAATAAAACACTTTTCTGTATAATACACCTAATCAAAGTGTGTGAATTTTATTGAAGTCACTAATTAAATATCCTTCCTAATCAACAACCTGAAAGTTAGGTTGATGTGATTTCAATCCACCTGGAGATGAATGGGTATGCACTTCGCCTTTCGGCTGGTTAGTACTGCCTACACCATCTGGTATAAATACCATGTACTATGGGTGTTAAGGAAGTGTGGTGGTTCCCCTTTGCCTCCCATACTGAATTTATATCAGCAAACGCGAAAGGGTTTACCCATTTTGCAAGAAATGTATTTTAACACCTTCCAGGGTTCTTTGGCATGCCACAATCGTCATGGGACCGACAGCCAGAAGAGGATTTACACTATAGGCCCACTAGGCACTAGATCTAATTAAAAAAAAACAATCCAGGTGAAGACCCCTCTAAATAACTTCTAGGAGTATCCAATGTTCAAATATTTGCTAGAATAATAGGGACCCACCACTGGCTTGAAGGTCCAAGCTTTTTTTTCATATATCTTTACCCCTTCCCCCTTTACACAAATATGGTTCCACGGCCACTGTTTCACCTTGTTGAGCCTGGAATCTTCGAGCTGCTGTAGTCCCGACACCATCCCCGGGGACACCACGTCACCCACCACGTGATGTACCCCTCTCAACCAACTAGAGACCAACACAACGCCCGTCCTTCGCCCTCTGGAACATTCAAACACACTCACCGACACAGATGATTAGCAGGTCATCAAACCGGACTGACCCACGAACCCCTGGGGTTTAAAAAACTACCATCAATTTTTTTTAAAGGTTAATTCTGATGTGAGTCTATGAATATAAGGTTGCACAACTCGGAAATAGGCCATGGCCTAAAATAAATTAGTTTACTTGTGCCTATGTTGGGTTGAAGTTAATTGGCTGCTATACTACTTTTCTCATTAGTATGTTCTTAGTGGTACTAAACCTAAGCTTTGTGGGAGGAGGTTTGGACTAAATAAAATGAAAGAAAAAAAATCAAAGTGCTTAGTGTACGAAGCCATTAAGAATACACATCACCCATTTTATCAGCAGTAAGTGCCTCTTAATTTGGTACCATATTTATTTTGGATGTCCCTAGATTATCTTCCGAGTCAGTGATAGGTACCTAAAAGATACTGGCTCATCCATTTTCTTTTTACCATCATAGTTAGGGAATGTCATTACAAATAGCCTATAATTTTAAAATCTTCAAATTAGTTTTCACACAACTTTTTTTTGCTTGTAATATTTATGATGGCTAGGAAAGTAAAAAAGTCAAAAGTGGTCGAGTTGTTATTCCTTGATGGACCACAAGTAGCCCGTGAGCCATGGGTTGTGCAGGTCTGGTTTAAGATACCGTAACCATATGTTTCATTTTACCTTAAATAGTATTGCTTAAGTCACCAATAGCTGATACTTATATTGATGACCTTAAATACGAGATAAGTGGAAAAATCAACATAATAGTGGGTTAAACCCCGTTTATCCTGAAAGGTAGCAGTCTTACCTTGAATGATTACACTTATAAGTATAGTGACCACTTTTCTTTAGAAAAATTAAGAGAAAAATATATAAATCAAACTTGCTGTTTATGTCTCCATAAAAGGATAATTAGAATAGACAAAAATCCAAATAATAGAGGGAGGGTGGAGAAAAAGTTCAAGCACAAAACTCTTTATTATAACTCCCTTTTAATTGCTAATTCAAGAAATTGTTAAGTCAATTTTAAGAAACCAATATTAATTTCAAGAAAAACGTTGCTCGTACAAACAGATGAGTCAATTTTACTTTTAACACTTTTTTTCAGCTGTTATTATCTATAGTAAATAAATTTAGAATGTTATCTGCTAATCACTTAAAACTAATGCTTTAGTACAAAAATTAGAATAATACGTAGCATTAAATTCAAAACAACTCCACCCTAGGTACAAATAATATGTAATACCAAGAAACATATTAACAAAAAGGTAAAACGTAGGTATACACTGATTTTGATATTAAAGTCCATTCGGAAAGGTCTTTTTTTCAATTACTATGTAGTAGTAGGAGGATTCTAGTATATAAAAAGACCTCTAAGAATGGACTTCTTACAAAAATCAGGTTAAACTTTATTCTCTTTTCATGGGAATTTATATATCATTACTATTAATTGTAATTGCACGTGTATATGGCAAATAGAAATTCATTGTAAATAAAACTTCTCAACAAAAAAAAATCTCAAGGGTGATGTCCCATGCGTTAGCGCTGTTCAATTAAAAATACAAATATAAGTACTTTTGTAAGTATTTGGTTAAAAACCAGTATCTATGAGCTTACTATCGCTTGTTATGTTGGTTAAGATATCACCACAAAAACAGTATCTCCCTAAAAAAACGTATGTATGGTCAAAAATTGGTCATCCTACTTAAAGCTGCACCATAATAGATCCATGCAAGGTAAGTTTGCTGTTACCTTTCAGGGTAGACTAAGATTAGTCAGCTTAATGATATTGTTTACTAGTGCCTGTCGCTCATGTAATTAAAAGAGCGTATATATAAGTAATAAAGGGAATAAATAAATAATTAACGAATATAATATTCACTCTTCATTGCTAGGTTGTTTTTTATTTCAAACCTACTAAAGATCAAATGGAATATAGATTAAATAGGATCTTTCGCTTTGCCCTTCCACATTGTTAAATTGATGGTCGGGGAACCGGTTATTGTGTGTATCTTCTAAAGAGAAGCTAGTTTGTAAATTATGTGCCAACTTAATCAGTTGGTTCAGGGGTACATTATTACCCATAGTAAAAAAAAACACCAGTTATACGCTGACTATGGGTACATATACTACTCTAACCCGAAAAGGTAATAATTCTGTTTAATTCCCAATACAACACAAGACAAGTAATATATGCATTTTTACATCATCTTATCATATCACTGTTTTAATGAAATTTTACTCAAAAGTCCACACTGTGTTCATATGTTTCAAACTTTTTATATGTTTGTTAAAACTTCAATGATTGTATTATATATGTCATCATAAGATAGTATAACTTATAATTATTATTACCAAAAACTTTTTCATTCATAAGTCAAAGTATAATGCCTATATTATTATTATTATTATTATTATTATTATATTACATCATATATCCATGTTTTTTCGTGCTAAATTAACACAATTTGTCAACTTTATCAAGAACAGAATTCTACTACTAATAATCTTAATCGTTCCTTATTAACTATTAAAATGTTTTTCAAAAATAGCCTTCCTAAGTTCCACTAGAGTTGAGCTGGTGAGCATGGTGTAACCAGTAAGACTCCTAAGTTTTCCACTTTAGCCGTTACAGTTTCCACCATGCGACCAGTAATATAAGTTGAGGAAACTATGTAAGGTTTTCTTTCCTTACGAGAGGTTAGTAATAAAATATGACACTAGCTCAAGATAAGGATAAGTAGAGTACTTTCGTAACTTTGGCAATGAACTTTCAAGTTCCTAATGCGATGAAGAAAGTAAGTAAATAAGCAGAACATGGCTGAAACGTTTGAAATCAACTTTGTAGTAATAAGTCAGATACATAATATATTGTATGTAGTTAACTTTGATTCTTAATCAATATATTTTAAGACAAATGCTTTGATTTGTTGTAATTTACATCGCATTTTTAAGACAGTATGACGCGCTTTTAAACTTTAAATATAATTCAATAATAGAGATGAAGGCATAAATAATATAGTGACAATATTACCAGTTTACCAAGTTTAGGTTACTGTAGGTACTTGTTTAATATATTGTTTCTTAAACTCTAATTATTATTCTAACTCATAAAATTTTGTGAAAATTTGAACTTACAAAACTCTTCTGGCAAAAACTGCACGTAGCATTTTGATAAAAATTATGTTTTGCTTTTGTATCTAGTGAGCAATATGCTGTATCAATAAACACTAGATGGGTATATTATTGTATTATTTAAAAAAATATAGAGAAAAACATTGAGCATGCTTGTAGTGTAATGGTTTGTAAACATAGTCCAATGAGAAGTCATGTAAGAATGTTATTTTCCAAAATTCAGATCAAATCAGTAAAAACTACACGAGATGTTAGCGCCAAAGTAAATCTTTATAAGATACGCGTTAAGTTGTTTAGACACACATACGCTAATATTGGGAAAGAAACGAGATAAATATTTACACTTAGGCTATATTATTCAGTTTCCCAAGTAATGGTGTACAAATTAGAGTAAAATCCTTGAGTTACTTAAATATGTAGCCATCACGCATGTTGTTTACATTATGAAAAGGCTGTAATATACTTAAATTTGACTATTAGCTTGTATGTTTGTTTCAGAATAAGATAAATAAACCATTTTATGATGAACGTTCGATAACTATAATTAGATAAATAGGGTAAGTAGCTACCAACTTGATTGCATTTGTTTGAATTATACACTTTGCGTAATACTCCTACGTTCAAACTATCATTTAGGTTATAGGCTTGTAGGACGTATTACTATACCCTGATTTTGGTAAGAATCCAGTTCTGGAAGGCATTATTTCGTATCAGAATCCTACTATATAGTAGTAGTACTACGGTTTATGTAATATAAATGGCTTTTTAGAACGGTGGTAGAAATTCCCTTTTGGAAGGTATTTTATCCTACCATAACACTACTATACGGTAGGATTCTGCTACGAAATAAGGCCTTTAAAATAGGCTTCTTCGCAAAATCATTGTAAATATTAACCTACCTCAGCTTATTCAAGAATGAAGTCACGATTTTCGAACTTAATTATGCTGTTCCTACCTTTTATTAACTTATTAATTTCATTTAACTATCACATGCATTGATATATATCATATATTCACACAAACTAGCAAATGGTGTCAAAATTTCACATTGCCTTGAATGTGTGCAAAAGAGAAAGAAATACCCGAAGATTTCTCTCTCTTACACAATAGTTTGTAGACAAGTTGAAAAAAAAATCAGACTCAAGTCTCCATTCAGTTGTATTATAGAGATCAATACATCCATCTCGAAACATGCACCACGTAAAAAAGTACTCTGACAAAAAATGCATTCTAGTCTCCCATGAGGATGATGATCATCATCAACAACAACTCTTTCCAGCCTGTGTCCGGGTCAGTTTAGTAAAATTCCTCTATCCTTCCAACACTCTCCCTTCTTTAATCTTCCATTCTTCCCTTTTCACTTGAACGCTTTCTGTTATCTGCTCCTCCCATATTTTTTTTTCTTGGCCTCCCTTGCAGTCTTTCTTACATTTCCAATAGTATCCTCTCTTTTTACATTCCCATTACATCCCCATACCATCTCAGTCTCTTGATAGTTTAAATTTCTCTCAGCCTAATTTTGAGTGTTTTTAGCTCAATAAACAATTTAACATAGGTAAGTTTAATAATAATAATGTTTTATAAAATAATATAATCTTACCGTTCCTGTGTATACATTTTGATGCTCCACGTTTTATAATCCATCCAGATAGATTTTATTGCTGCATGTTTCTAGGAAATTTGATCATAGGCACACATAGGGATGAAGGACAAATAGAGCAGGGGAAGGGGCAGCTGCCAAACTTGTTGGTTGCTTATTTAAATTTAAATAAAAGTACTATTTAGCCTCAACATTTTGATCCATTCAATAAAACTTGTAAGATATATTTGTTTTAATTTACCCTTAAGTGATTAACAATAATACTTGAGTGACAAATTGTTCATATTTTCATCTACAGTAGCCCCATCGCTTCTTTGGGGCTGACTGACAGCTCACAACTGACTTCTTGCAATCAACATTTAGGTATATACCTAAATTTTGACCGTCAGGAGTGACAGCTGCTAAACACATGTTTTTGCCGATCATATGGTTCGGCGTAGAGATACATAATTTGGTCTGGTAGCTTTTCAAAGCTGTCAGTCAGCACCAAAGAAGCCATGGGGCTACTGTAGATAGGGTTGTTAATATCTATTTACTTTTAAGTTAATTCACAAATAATGTTTAATTTTCACTAATTTTAAACCAAATATGTATTGGGCTGTTTTGAGAATTCTAATCAAGAATATAGCTATTGCTTGCATTTTAATTTACCTAATTTTAAATACTATTTTGTTGTCAAAATATAATTAAAAGTAAACACAATTTCAAGGTTTTACAAACCAAATAAAATCCCAATGAAGTCTAAAGTTGAATCACTGTTTTAAAACCTTTTAGAGCTACGATATACAATAGTTAACATTTACAATGGGTAGTAAAATTATTGCTGTTCTTTGATTATGTTCTAAGATTGATACTTTTAAAATCGTGGTGCCGCAAAGGGCAGTTTAAAGTAAAATCAATGATGAAAGTACAATTTTTTTTAAATCGAAACTAGTTCAGAACTTTATCCAAAGTGTGCATTTAAAGCGCTATTGCATCGAGGCTTTTTTTTTCGTCTTAACAAAATTTCCCAACGTGATTGTGACACCCCTTGACAGCTGCAGTCGGGCTTCTTCTGTCATTTTATTGTGTGGAGGGGAAAGAAAGCAAACAGCGCAGTCGCACACTGTCAGACTGGCGGGGAAAGGGAACTGGGAAATATTAAAGCAGCTGATTCAAGGCCCGGTCAGAGGAAAATGATCTCTACATTATCTAGGGCTCTTTTGTAAGTGTATAATACAGAGCTAAGATATTACTGTGGTTATGTTGTGACTTATAAATATAGGTATGTTATTCATACAATCATTTAAACTCATAAAGTTTTAATAAAATAATTTGAGGGTCATTAAATTAGCCAAAAATAGTATCAAAATCTCGGATCAATATAGACCAGACTATTTGAGTTAATTTTGTTTTTGTTTGAAATATGTTCTCATCACTGCTGACTAGTCATATTCGGTTAGTAGCCTGGGTTTTAAAATAATAAAATTTAATATGGAGACTGGATTTTAAGGAGGAACTTCCAAGAAACTTAGCCAATATTCCCCTAGTAAGTTTTGTATAAGTGTATATAGCTGCTCCTGAAAAAAAATTTATATATAATTTAGATTAGTAATATAATGTGGAATTATGAGTAAGTACCTTCTCATATAATATACTGTATTTCATTTAAGATACCAACTCATTAAAAATATAATACTATTATTATACTCGCAAGGAAATGGGGAATCAATAAAACCCAAGTCCAAATGTAAACATACTAAATCAACACATCATTTGATCCATGATTCCTTATAATAGACCTGTGCCGTTTGATTCATGATTCTTTATGATATGACATTATGAGAGTCAAATCATTTATATTGTGAAAGTTAATTATGAGCGAACGGAATAATAGCAAGGTTAGCAGAAGGTTAGGTCTTTCTAGGTTGGAAAGTAGGCTTAAGAAGAGGGCTATATTTATAAAATACTTAACCTTAATATATATTATTTTAATAGGCTTATTTTACCTGGTGGATTAATTCCAGTGGGTTATTATGCTCGATTACAATTTTCATTTGAGTTCTAATTTAGCCTTGTGTGAGTTTGATGAATGTAAAATTGCTAGTTGGTGACCTGGCAGTCTAGGGGTAAGGTGTCAGACTTCTGTGCTGGCGGCCGGGGTTCAATCCCCGGTCCCGGCAAAGATTTATCTGATTACCAAACCCTTCCTTCACCTCTGACAAGACATCTTGTGAATGTGAGGAATGCCAGGCCTCCACCGTGGTTCGGATCCCAGGTTAAACTGTAGGTCCTCCATTTCATCTAACAATCACCCTACCATTACACATTAGTGTAAGTGCGTATAACCCGAACGGGTAGTAAGACGCGGTGCTAATAATAATAATAATAATAAAATTGCTAGTTGATATGCAAGAGGGTTTTTGTATGGATAAGAAAAAATATTAATATTATTAAGTGTTCTGTCTTAAGACTGGTCCAGCAAGACCTTTTGTCAATGAACTTAGACCGCCAAAGTGTCCTGTCCTCTGCCTCTTTCTCCTTCAGCTCCCAGAATGTTTTTCTTTCCTTCAAGTCATCCAAAATTTGAATCCTCCTTCCTAAGCTCTTTGCCTCGACCTTACCTTCTATGGTGTTGTACAATTCAATTTGCTTTGTACCAAAGAATCACATCCAAAATGGTTCTCTTCTCGCCTAATTTTCTTAGGACTTCATTTGTCACCCTGTCTGCCCACCGGTTCTTCTCTAGTCCACTCCAGCAAAGCCTTTCAAACCATTTCTTCTCCATTTTCCTAAGAGTCCATGTTTCTGCTCCATACAGCGCAGTGCTCCAAATGTAGTATTTCATCAGTTTCTTCAGACTTGGTTCCAAACTCAACTTGCTAGTCAGCAGTAACCTCCTCTTGTTAAGTCTCCTTCGCGGCTCTATACTGTAAGCCCACATACATCTTAATCTTAAATCAATCAATTTTACAGATTTTTCAACATTATTTGTCCCTGTGTCATTTAATTAGATGAGTTTGGTTTTGAATTGTTAATTACAGCAAAGCTTTTTAATACGCTTGAATTTAGTATCATTGGATTCCCTGTGAGTGTGATGGTATACTAGTATAAGTTTTGTGATTTTCGGTACTTTAAGTACTTAAGTAAACACTCATATGAACATGACTAAAATAATATTAAACTCATTGTAATACAAAACATTCAAATTAAAGCATAAAGTGATAGCAGTAGGGGTAACTTAAAAAAATATAATTTACACTTAAATACATTTTATTTTATAATCTGTTTTTATTGTCTAGCTTATATGATATGAATCAAACACTAACAGAATTTAGCAAAAGTTAATATTCTGTGTCTCAAACAATTAAAGGTTAGATTAAGTTGGGAAGGAGTTAATATTATAGTTTAATTATTTTATTTTTTGCAACTTTGTCACAGAAGGAAGGAAGTGTTAACATAATGTAGACCTAATGCAAATAAAATATTCACAACGTAAAAACCAACACACATTATTTAAAATTGGCCTTTAGCATACTAAAAATAACAAATAGTAGCCTTTACTTAGTAAAGCAGCAGATAACCTTTGAGAAATGTAACAAATAACATAAAGTTGGATGTACACTTGAGTCTGACTGTGTGTCCTTCACCTCTGACAAGACATCTTGTGAATGTGGGGAATGCCAGGCCTCCACCGTGGTTCGGATTCCACGTTAAACTGTAGGTCCTCCATTTCATCTCACAATCACCCTACCATTACACATTAGCGTAAGTGTGTATAACCCGAACGGGTAGTAAGACGCGGTGCTAATAATAATAATATTTCTCTGACATGTTGTGGTCACCCTGTCAATTTCTTCCTCCACTAAGAATTCACAGTTTTAATCTCCACTGTGAACTCAGATTAGAGTAGAGGAATCATGTATGGTATGGAATCTACTATTATAGGTGGTCTCCAACAAGCCATTGTTTTTATATTTAAATTAACCCCTATATAAATAAGGTCTAGAATAAATTCTCTGGAGAACATTATGTTTCTGTGTTTTGGTAAAGTAAAAGAATAAAAAATAAATTTTAAAAAACATGTACTGTATACCCTGACTGGGGTTGGAAGAACAGTAAATAAAATTCAAACATACCTATTTCCGGCCGACATTGATAACATTTTACTATATTATTTGCGTTATTTAATAGATATTTATATTATCTATAAAAATTAACAGCTGCAGATAACATGACTAGATGTATGAATATATTAAAACTGTTTAAGTAATTTTAGCAACTAACTCCTACTGTTCTTCTTGCCAAAATCATACTATACATAAGCTACAGCACAATTTTCATAAAAAAATCCACCCCTATTTTTTATTTTTTTATCATTGTTTCCATTTCAATATATTATTAGAGTTATTTTTAAACTATAGGTGATATCTATCAAAAGTAACAGATGTATATCACATTACTTGACGTATGAATACATTAACTTTTTTTCATCATTGTGTCTTACTACCGTTTCAGGTTATACAGACATATGACAGCTACTCTACACCCAATATCATTGCTAAGGGAACTGTAAGTCTTATGCAGAAAAGCATAAGCATCTTTGCTCTCTCTAATTTCACCGTTGCCAAATCTCCTTACTCTGACATGTTGGAAAGTGGTGTGGGGGTAAGAAGGAGTTACTGGAAACTTCGTCTAACCAGCATTGCAAAATTTGTCTTGATTTGAAAGGAGATTAACTACACGAAAATGAGATGACAACACTTTCCCAATAATAACCATGCAATTTCCTCAGCGATGATATCCAATGTAATATGATAGGGATGAGTAAGGGAGTATTTTAGAGGTAATCTACCCAGTGGAAGGGAGTGGGTAACCATTTAGGAAAAAACACCCCTAGTAGACCCTACTGAGATCCGAACATCGATCCTCTTGCCATCAGGCCAGTCTTAACATGATAGTGACAACTGCCACCGAAGCAAGTTACATGAAAATAGTAACTCACCTCAGTGGCGCAGTTAGCTAATGCACTAGTTTCGTGTTGAGCTAGACTACCAAGGATGGGGAGATCAAGGTTTGAATCTCGCTTGTGTGAACTGGGGGTGGTTTTTCCTAAATGGTTTTCCACTCTCCCTCCATTCAAATGGGAGTTCACTTTTTCCATATTCAATCTTCCCAATTCCTAACCCATAAGTGTAATTAGTACTTAAACATAAGTTATATAACTCGAATGGCTAGTAGGACGCGGTGCTAAGTATTATTATTTTTACATGAAAATAAATTTAGTAACTTTTCCAGTTGTCAAATAAGGTTCTTCCTGTGAAAATTATATTGGGCCTCCTTTCACACAGCTATAAATTATATTAGCAACTCCTTTTGGGAACTATTACTTTATTAGTACCCTGTTTGAAAATGTTTTTGAAGAAACTAAACACCAGGGCTTATAGTTAAAATTTTAATGCAATTGAATTATTTTTCTTATGATTTAAATATCTTGACCCTAGAAAGGCCATTTTTAAAGGTTTGTGTCAAGAGGGGAACAAATTGACGTTAACCTGCATGCTTTGAGTGATGGCCACACACCAATAAAGATGAGAGCTATTGAGGTGGTTTGGAGGGGGCTTGTTACTATACTCCATTCACGGTAGGAATTACTCTCTGAAGGGTCTTTTTTCCTACCAATATCCTACTATATAATAGATTTCTGATAGGGAAAAAGGCCTTTCAGAAGTCAATTCCTACGGTGAATGGAATATATTTCTAATTTGTCAATACTAGTTAAATCTCCCTAGTTAAGATCCATAAAAATATGCATTTATTAATTGATTGCTACCCGCTATGGTGGCTGCATGGTTCAAGGCATCACTCTCACAATAGACTGGACTACCACTGACGTGGAGATTAGGACTATAATTCTGGTCAGGGTACACTGAGGGTGTTTTTTGAAAAATTGTTTTCAACTTTTTCTCTACACAAATGCGAGTAAACTTCCTCTAAATTCAACCTTCCTCGTTCCTAGCATATTAGCCTAATTAGTACTTACACGTATAATCCAAATGGTTAGTAAGACACTGTCACAACAACAAAAAAACAATCATTTTATTGATGTGATGGAACTTTTTATTATCACTCCCCCACTACAGTGACTCAGAGGACACACCTTCCCCGGGTAGCTACACACCCTGGAACTTAAGGAGCCGTATTTAGCAGGCTGGTCTTGAAACTCAACTGCTCTTCCAGTAAACAAAGTAACAAGGAGTTTGGGTTGGGATATTGGCTGTTCTCTAAATCTCGACTATGTTTATGGCCCTAATAGGGTTGACCACACAAATAGTGTTTGGTTCTGACTGCTGTATAGCAGGATTCAATCCAACTGACTGTACTTGAGGGGTTTCTCCCCCAAAATGTTCTCTCAAATTATATCTGGGAGAATGCTGATTCATTCCCTTTAAATCTATTTTGATAATTCTTTTTACAGTAGACAAATAAAATAATTCACTAGACTCTCGATTTAAACAAAATATATTTGTGATAATTACATTTGCTTGGACAGAATTTAAAAGGAACTTTTCTCTAATAAGTAATTAGAGTAAGACTATTTTGAACATTCCCATTTTGTTTGTTTTTTCCAGGGAGAGCTGCATCGGTGTGGCACACCATGGTAAGAGCCAGCTTGCCGCAGGATCTCTGCTGCGTATCCTTTCCTACGAGCCTCGCAACTGGTACCATGAGGTGACCGGTGACATAATCTGCCCCAATGTAGTCCAAGGAATTGATCACCTCCGCGATCCGCGGCTTAATAAGGTCAGAACAATGACCCGCTGGCAAACACTGTTAATATTTCATTGTTTAGTTACTTTTTATGTTGCCACACTTTGCTATTCATTTTGACTAGCCACGTATTTACACTAAATGTGTGGGTGTGAGAAGTGTAAAATTAAAGGTTTGTCAAATTCGCAAGGAGAAAGGGTGAAAAACCACTCAAGAAAACCCACCTCACTACATCTGGTCGAGATTCAAACCCCAACCTCCTTGTCGTTGGTAAATATTTAGCATATGACAGTTATAGCTTTGTCTCAATCCAAGATGCACTCCTGCGATGGTTGTTGCTACCTCAAAAGACCTATCTTTTTTAATTTTGCTCTCAACCTCCAAAGACCAATCTTTTTTTAATTTTTTTCTCAACTTGCATTGTTCATGTTCTTTCCTGGTGATGCATAACACATCACAATAAGCTAAGGATCTCCACCAATCACAGGGATTGGGGATTCATACACCCTGCTTTGGTGGCCGCATGGTCTAAGGCGCTACTCTTGCAGTGGACTAGACTGCCGATGACGGGGAGACCGAGGTTTGAATCTTGGTTGGATGCACTGAGAATGATTTTTCAAAATAGCTTTCCACTCTCCCTCCATGCAAATATGGGTACATTTCTTTTAAATCTAATCTTCCTCATTTCTAAAACCATTAGCCTAATTAGTACATAATCATATATTCCGAAAGAGTGGTAACATGCAGTGCTTAAAAAAAATTCTTGCATTACAACTAGACTTTGGATGCCACTTGTGTGAAGGCTTTTGGGAAATTTAACCTTGTGTGCCTATCTACCCACCCATGTCAAAGGGTAGGAGTTGGTCACAATTTTTTTATATCTACCTATCCATGTTAAAGCGTAGTAGTTGGTCACAATTTTTTTATATCTACCTATCCATGTTAAAGCGTAGGAGTTGGTCACAATTTTTTTATATCTACCTATCCATGTTAAAGCGTGGGCGTTGGTCACAATTTTTTTTATAAACTGACAAATTATTCAAATTTCCTCTCTTAACTAGACATACCAGTACTTTAAGAGATTGAATTTAACATTTATTTAAGGTAAATATAGAAACCTGTAAGCAAATAAAAGAGTGAATTCATATTTATGGGGTGAATAAATCATTATCATTACAGGGTCTTGCGTTCACACTGGAAGAACGCCAACAGCTTGGGATCCACGGGCTGATGCCTCCCAGGTTCAAGACTCAGGAGGAGCAGTTGGAGCTATGTCGAATCAGTGTTGAGAGGTACCAGGAGGACCTCAACAAGTACCTCTACCTCATCGAACTACAGGTGGGACAAACCTCCTTGTTCTTTGACTTTGGTTTCTTTTATTTCTTCCTCTAGTCGGCATTGGTGGTCTTGGACTAAAGTGCTCGCCTCAGGATCCGATGTTCTTTGGTTCAAACCCAGCTGGGGTTGACAGATTTTTTTAGGGGGATAAAAATTCATAGCATAATTTCCTTCAGAGTGGAAGAAAATCCGTCAGTCCCATGGCCATTGCAGTATGTGAAAATACCTCTCCGGCAAAATCTGTAGGCCCTTTTTATGCTTGCTCATAGAATTTTTTCATGTCCTGAAATAATCACTCGGTTAAAAAAGTGCATGTTAAATACTCCAAATAAATTTTTTCCTAAATGTATTGATCTATAAGGTTAGACCACACCAGTGCCTTTTTTTTCCGGCTTGACCATGAATGGGAAAAATTTCCAAGAAATTCAACAGCTATAAAATATATTAAGTAACCAGATGGATGGAAATCTTCCCATTCGCTGTGTCTCACAGTCATCTTCAATAAGAACACAACAGTGCTAAGTTTCAAATGTGAACATGACATGCACTTGGATGGTCACACAAAATGGTTCACCATGCATGTGCCTTTCTTAGTAATAAACTTTATACCCACTTCAATGACTGAGTGGTCTAAGACGTCTCTCTCTTGCTAGGCTGACCTGCTGATGACGGGGAGATCAAGGTTTGAATCCTTGTCAGATCTACCGAGGGTGGTTTTACTTAATGGTTTCCCACTCTTCTTCCTAGCAAATTTGGGTAGTTACCTCTAAAATGCTTCCTTCCTCATCCCTACCCCATTAGAGTAATTATCAGATATGCGTTTAACCTGAACACATAGTAAGGCGCAGTGATAAAACAAAAGCCATAGACTTTGAACTCTGCCCAATGTCAGTGCCAGTTTTACTGCCTGCTAACTTTCAATAAGAGAAATGGGAAAAAGAAAACACAGATTGCATGGATGAAATAAAAACATAAAATGAAGTGTTCATATCATTGAGGCAGGGATTATAAAATTCACCAACTCACATAGTCGGATTCAAAGCCTGATAATTTGGATCAAAACCGAGAATGTTAGCACTGATCTAGCTACGCCTAAAATATCAATCTTGCTTTGATTTAAATGGTTGGTTGAATTTTTTAAATGTGCAACTACTAATCTTAATTTCAGAAGTGTAATACAAGATTTTATATCTTTTTTTTTATTTAATAAGTTGTATATAGGGACATGCAAAATTTGCATTTGCAATAACACAAATTTTTATGTGAATTTTACCATTTTCACAGGAATAACACAAATTTAAGATTTTTTTCTAAATAAACACAATTTATTTGTAGTTTGGCAAATACCACGAAATGCATTATAATTTTCATCGTGGTAACACTGACAATAGCGCTATGCCAGGGCTTATCTTTATATGAATAGCATCTTTTTTTGCTGATTTTAAAGGTAAAAAACAGTTTATAAAATATATGACTATTTTCAAGGATTTAGGCTCTTTTTTTAACTCAAAATCACGATTTCTTTGTTTTCAACCTTTAAAAGATGTCACGCTAGGTCCAAGCAAGGACATTAATATATATGGACCTAGCTACAGGCGGTCATGTTTGGCAAAATTATATCGTCTTTATTTTTATTTCCTTCTCCTTATTTAATAGTAGTTTAGTCTTCTATGACTACATGCTTCGGTGATATTGTTTGGTCTAAACATAAATTGATAATCCATTATTCTGATATTGCTATTTGTAAAGCTGGAAGGTAATGATATTGACTATTGTGATTGAGTTTGACATTATTATACATGAAATATTTTGCACTTATTTATATATGATTTTTCTTAAATATGTTAATAAATAGTTAACTGTCCACATTTTTCGTTCATATTGTGTATTTATGTCCTAGTTTTTTTTTATGAATACTTAATTCAACTCTTATTTACGTAAATAATACCACTTTCAACATAATATCATTGATTTTTGAGAAAAATAACACCACTTTTCCCCTAAAAATAAACTCACCTTTTGCATGTCTCTAGTTATGTGGTATCATAAGAGAATTACTTATAATTAATCATTCTGTCATGATAATATATCATACTTGCAGAGCTGCTACTCTTATCATAATATGCCACAGTTAATTTAATAGCTATCAAGATAGATGAAAGATAGCCAATTAACTAATCTATTTTTTGCATTTTCACCATAAATTTCCTTGGGATAGTTCTATACAGTCCACCTCATCACACCCTATCCCTATCTTGAGATAGTTCTATACAGTCCACCTCATCACACCCTATCACCTATCTTGAGATAGTTCTATACAGTTCACTTCATCACACCCTATCCCTATCTTGAGATAGTTCTATACAGTCCACCTCATCACACTGGAGAAACAATGGGTGATTGTGGGACTTTTGATAGGTTTATGTCGAGCTAGTCCCAAAAAGGTTGACGACCCTTGATATAGACCGTACTAACTCCAAACAAACGATCTTTAGAAAGTAAAGGCCCAACAGCAAATAATAGCTCAAACGCATCACAGATAGATACTTTATGGCTGTCCACATTATCAGGCCTAATGAAATCAAATTTAATCGAGGGGGGGGAGGAAAGAACAACTTGAACAAGAGCATCAAATCTGTGACCTTTGTCTTTATGTGCCAATACTTTACCAGAATCAGTACTGATCATGGTACAGATCACTCTGTGATACATTTGGATTAATCCTTGCTTATCAGCATTAAAACCAGATAAGGCTGTGATCGGTGATAGCTCAAGAGTGGCGGAACCTTTCACCAGTTACCACAAATAGACTGGAGATAACATTTAATAAAAGTGGCCCAATGGCCTAAGGTGTCACTCTTATGTTGGACTGGGCTACCGATAACAGGGAGATTGGGTCGGATGTACTGAGGGTGGTTTTTTCAAAAATGTTCTTCCACTCTCCCTCCATGAAAATGTGGGTATGCTTCCTCTAAATTCATACTTTTATCCTTAATCTATTAGTTTAATTAGTACTAATGTGTCTAACATGAATATTTATTAAGTTAGGGTGATAAAAAAAACTAATAAAGACGTGTCTAGAATATGAGACGAACTAATATGTCTCAGTGTTAGAGCATTGTTTCACAAAGCCTAAGGTCCTGAGGTTTATTCCCTTGTCCATATTTTAATTTTACACTTAGATGAATACAGATACATATTGGGAAACGAGCCACAGTCAAAACATTAGCTAGCTTAGTAAAGTGGTACTGGTACTTTTTGGCTTTGGTGTTAGGAACACAGTTCGCTAAGTGTATGTTAATGGGGATGACGGGGCTCCAAATCCTGACCGGAGTGAATGTCTATCATAATTATATTTTTCATTGTGTGGAAAGTCATGAATATGAAAGAAAATTTGGTTAGAGAAAATTTAAGTGATTAAATCAATATTTTTTCACAGGGTATGAAATATATAATATGAAAACAATTTGGAAACGTTTTAAATTAATGTAATATAAGTGACAGGGGAAAAAAGCCAACCTAAAAGGATATTTGGATTGGATTAGTTCTCGACAAAATTATTGTAAAATAAGATTATGACAAAATAAATTATCAAATACTAATATAAATAAGCTATATAGTATATACATTACTCTTTTCTCCTTACCCATTTCTAATTTATTAGCATTTTATGCTTGTGATAAATATTTAGTATTAATTAGAAAGAAAATGTATCTAATATTTAATAGAAATAATGGAAAATAAAAAGGGATGGATGTTGTGGGAGTGCAGATTTTTGTCATAGACACTAGAAATATCTGTCAAGGACAATTGAGAGGAAATCCTAAAATCAAGAACCATTATAATTAATTGTGGGAAACCTGTAAAATTTAAAACCAGATTGAATTAGGATCATGGCCTCTGAAACCGTGTGTGGAGTAAATGCATTTAAACATGACGGCAAATTCATGGGAGATACGCAAAAAAAAATTGGTGTTAGATATGACCAGACGAATCTCGACAGTCTGAAGTAACCAGTAAAGCATATCTTAAGAGCTCCACAACGGAGTACTAGTGAAATATAGTAAATATAGTAATTTATTTTACATGATTTTTAAATGTTAGGTCAAGATAGCAATAGCGATTAGAGAGTGTAAGATGAAAGAGAGGAACAACCAGTCACCATATGCACAAGTTGGAAAAACATGTATTACGCGCCCAGATGGAGCTATTATACAAAATTCGATAAACTCTTGATAATGTGTTGTTATTGCAATCATCAGCCCTTTTATCTGGCAAACTATTGGATTGGTTAACATTTCTTTTATCTAAAATTTGTTTCTTAAAGTTATTTGTCATAATTACATTTGATATCTGATTCTTAAAGTCCACGAAAATGCAAATATATTTTTTTTTTTTAATCTTGAAATATTTTCTTTGTTTTTTTTAACCCTTTTTGTTGTTTATATATTTTGTCTCTCATTTTTAACATTTTAAATTGTTCAGATAAAGATTCTTAATAGTTTATAAATTCTTAACCAATTCGTACTATGTACCAATATTGCAGTGTACATTAGAAACCTGGGTGATGAAGGAAAGGGATAAGAGCAGGATACAGACATGAGATGATGAGTATTAGGCTGGGAGTGACAAGGATGGACAGGGTGAGAGAGAGAGATGAAGGAACCACCGCACGATAGCTTAGAGAAGGTGTTCAGGTGGAGGTGGTTTGGACATGCGAAGAGGATGGGAGAGAGAAGTATTCTGAGGAGAATGCTTGAAATGAAGGAGGGCGGGCAGGAGGCCAAAAGGAAGACCCAACACGGTATCTACAATCCTGGAAAATCGGGCGAAACTGGAATTAGCCGGGAATTTTAAGGGGTCGAGAATGAATAAGTCAGGAATTTGGTAAATTACAAAAAAATATCCGGGAAAATGTTGTTTTACTCAACATATGTAATATATTAATCAATAAATCAGTAATTACCATGTGATCCAAACTGTAGTTTTTTGTTTGTAGCTGTTTAATATATGTTATACTTTTTCTAATTCCTAGTAGATTTTGTTAATACAAATAAAAAACTGTTTGAATAAATTTTTAAACTTATTATTGTTAATAAAAAAGATTAACCAAAACCGTGGGGGGCAGAAGGGTGTGACACATTTTTAAGTTGGAAATTTTAGGAAATGATCACGAGAAAATGTAGCAAATTCCATTGGTCAGGTTGAAGACACCATGCCCAAGAAATGTGGAAAGGAGTGGATTTCACCTGCATGGAGGAAGAAAGGTGTTGGGAGGTTGGGAGTAAATGGAGAGAGAGAGAAAAACTTATGTTTAGAACGGACCTTGCCATTGGCAGGAAACTGTATATTATTATTATTATTATCATTATTATGAACCAATAACATGTATAATTTAGATTTGAAATGCTTAAATAATAATGTTTCAGGACCGAAATGAGCGTTTGTTCTTTAGGCTCCTCTCGGAGAACATTGAGCGTATGCTGCCTATAGTGTACACTCCTACTGTGGGCCTTGCTTGTCAGAAGTTTGGACTCATCTACCGCCGGCCTAGAGGGCTTTTTGTTACTGTTAATGATCGAGGACATGTGTTTGACGTTCTCAAAAATTGGCAAGTAGCAGTTAAGGCTTTTTTATTATTATTTTTAAGTTTCTTAACTATTCATTCGAGTTATCTCAGTATTCTCTTTGAACTTTGATGAGTGATTCTTACAAGTCTTTCTTTGTCTCTGAGGTCACATTCTAAATGGTTTATGGATTTGGTTTAAACTTGATATTTCGATGTTATATTATCATGCCTCTATTTTTAATTTTTTTCTAATTGCCTCAACATTTTTGCTCAAAGTCTGTGATCACTTATTAAAATGTAAATTAATGATATCAATACCATAAAGATTAATGTGCTATTTGTTTTTCTGAATGAAAAAAAAAATATGATGTGTAAAAGCATAATTATTTTAAGGCTTATTCTGGCAGGAGGTTAACCGACGCTTGTACATTTCCTTGGAAGTCAAGAGTATTAGGTTGCCATCCTGTTGAGAATAGCATATAGCTCATATAGCTTGCATCCTGTTGACGATCGAGCACGGTGCAACCGATGGACCTTCCTGGCTGGTGAAACTTGAGATCAGCAAGTTTGTGTGTGAGAATAACACACGGTTGTTGAATGTTGGAAGCCATGCTGAGTACATGTGTGGCGGTATCTAAGCACGTCTGACGAAATTACGATATAAAATGTGATCTGGTAGTTGACCCCCGCCGGAGGGTTGATCGCGGATCTACAGAAAGGTTGCGGGACCGTTATCGTGCTTGCTCCCTCATCACGGGAGATCTACCTTGTGACTCATGTAGCAGTTTAGCATCTGATTAGATTAATAAATATATCTTATTGGACTAACTCACCAGTCTCATTCCCCACGAACCATCCATCTCAACCCCACTTGGGGCCCATTATAACCATGTAAGTCCCTACGGTGCCACGGTAGTGCTGTAGTAGGGATGGCTACCGGGCACCCAGATAAAACCAGTGACCTCACACAGTTTTGTCAGAAGTAGGATAGAGACGTTACAGATGCTAATTTTTTTTATAACCTTGTTCCTAAACGAATTTTATATTTAATAGAGCTTCAGAAATATTTAAATATATATATATATATTTGCTGTAATTTTTCTATTCAAAAGCCAATAAACTAGAGATATCATTATTTTCAACTTATTTACCATAATTTTTATATTGCAACACAATTGTTTACTTAACAAACTACAAATATTTGATTTGCCATAAATCATGGTCTCCCTTAAATTTTTATTTTCTACCATCCTTGAATGATGAGACTTCTTTCTAGGCCTGAGCCAGACGTGAGAGCCATTGTGGTGACTGACGGAGAAAGGATCCTGGGTCTTGGAGACCTGGGGGCTTGTGGCATGGGTATTCCCGTGGGTAAACTCTCCTTGTACACTGCCCTAGCTGGGATCAAACCCCACCAGTGTTTACCAATCACCATTGATGTTGGCACCAACAATGAGGTGAGCTCAACCTGGGGGTGGGGGTTGGCCTACATTGTAGTTGAATCATTAAGTGGAGTGGAGGTACCAGGAGCATGTTTATTGCATGAAAAAGTTGTATACCAAAGAAATGTAAATCACAATTAAAAATGTGAAAATAAAATGGAAGGCCGCCCCTACCTAGTTGAAATGCCTTACCTTTTTTAGCAACATTCCTTATTTTCAGGAACTTTTGAATGATCCTCTTTACATTGGACTGCGGCACAAGAGAATAACTGGCAAGGAGTATGACGAGTTTATTGACGAGTTCATGCAGGCTGTTGTTAAACGATATGGACAAAACACCCTGATACAGGTTAGAAAATTAGAAAGTTGTAAATTATTGTATTTTTTAACAATTGCTTCCAGCTTGTTGCCGGGTCAGTTTAGTAAAATGCCTCCATCTTCCTCTATCCTTTTACCAGTCTTCCTCATTTAATTGCTTTAATTCTCTTCCTTTGACTTAAACATTTTCTCTTATCTTCACCTTCCATATCTTTATTGGCCTTCCCTGCTGTCTTTTTTCAACATACTTCATCTTAATCAACATCATAATGGTGACCTGGCGGTCTAGGGGTAAGGTGTCAGACTTCTGTGCTGGCGGCCGGGGTTCAATCCTCGGTCCCGGCACAGAAGGTCCTTCATTTCATCTCACAATCACCCTACCATTACACATTAGCGTAAGTGCGTATAACCCAAACAGGTAGTAAGACGCGATAATAATAATATCATAATATAGAGAGAGTGCATTTGTTGTGACGAAAATAAAAGGTTATACCTGTTTTAAAATTTTATCTTAACCCATTTTTATCTAATAAATAAATAAAAAGTACAAAAATTGATGTTTTCACATGGTTTTAACTGGTTTAGTATAAAGCCATTAATTATGTTGAACCTTTCCTGTCCTTATTACTGAGTAGTAGGAATGGCTAAGTACTATCCTTTTTTCAAAAAGTATTTTATTACATTTGCAGGAGATGTGTAATGTTTACCCGTTACATATTTGGCTTTTAACGTGTGTAAAGTCGGCCTCTATGGTCTTGGGGTAAAGTGCTCATGTCAGGACCCGATGTTTGTGGGTTCAAACCCAGCCGGAGGTCGACTGATTTTTCTTGAGTAATAAAATCCTGGAAGGTATTTGAAAATACCTTTCTGGAAAAATTGGTAGGCCCTCTCACTCATAGAAATTCTCATGGGCTGAAATCATCCAGTTCAAAAAGTGTACATTAAATACCTTGAATAGATAAACACATATGTAAAGTATTTATCCAATGTTTTACTATCCTTGCTCAATACATGTCTCTCCTTTCCTCCCACAAGCTATATCCTGTCTGATAGGAAGCAACTTCTGGAAGGTCCCTTCTCCTACCAAAACCCTACTATATAGTAGAATTCACACAGGTAAAAGGGCCTTCCAGATATCCCTTTCTACCACAAACAAAAGGGTGTATAAGTATTGTACAAGATATGTTGACATAGTTGACTAAACTTACACATTTCAAGACATTGTCATAGCTGTGGATTAAGTAACAAAGTCCTGTTAGAATTTTGTCATTGCAGTTTGAAGACTTTGGTAACCACAATGCGTTCAGGTTCTTGGACAGATACCGGAACCTCTACTGCACTTTCAACGATGACATACAAGGGACAGCATCAGTGGCTGTAGCAGGGTTGTTAGCGTCCCGCAGACTTACCAACAAAAAACTTTCTGAGAACAAGTTTCTCTTTTTGGGTGCTGGAGAGGTAAGTAAAAGAGTATAGCTTAGTAACTTAATTTTTGAAAGTGTAATAGGTTAAATCACATCAACAATCTGAATTATACAAGTGGAAATTATGAAAAAGAGGTTTTGTTCTTAAATCTGTTTGTTTAATTTCACAAGCAAATCGTTTATTTTAAGATAATTTCAAATCATAACTATAGCTGTATAAAACTTTCATTTTTATTTAAAGATCATTTGACTTTCTTGAAATGCTTGTAGACAAGGATCAAGTATTGCGACAGTTTGCACACTTCCCATATTAAACGTTTGTTGTGAACTGTTGCAGGCAGCCATCGGTATTGCAGACCTCACCGTGAAGGCTTTGCAAGCTGAAGGCATGAGCATTGAAGACGCCCGCAGCAAGATTTGGATGGTAGATATTGATGGGCTTCTGACTAAAGACAGACCTGAAGGGCATCTTGAAGGTATGGACTTTATAGTTGAATAGTTTAACCAACATTAGAACGAAAATATAACACCAAAAATTAAATTAATATACCATAAATATAAACCTAGGGATTATTATTTAAGAGTATATTGTAACAAGTTACAAGTAACAGTGCAATCAATTGGCATAACACTTACTCCCTGACTCGTTTGGACTCGAACTTCTTCAAACCTGGCCCTGTACACCCTTTCTCTCTCTCTCTCTCTCTCTCTCTCTCTCTCTCTCTCTCTCTCTCTCTCTCTCTCTCTCTCTCTCTCTCTCTCTCTCTCTCTCTCTCTCTCTCTCTCTCTCTCTCTCTCTCTCTCTCTCTCTCTCTCTCTCTCTCTCTCTCTCTCTCTCTCTCTCTCTCTCTCTCTCTCTCTCTCTCTCTCTCTCTCTCTCTCTCTCTCTCTCTCTCTCTCTCTCTCTCTCTCTCTCTCTCTCTCTCTCTCTCTCTCTCTCTCTCTCTCTCTCTCTCTCTCTCTCTCTCTCTCTCTCTCTCTCTCTCTCTCTCTCTCTCTCTCTCTCTCTCTCTCTCTCTCTCTCTCTCTCTCTCTCTCTCTCTCTCTCTCTCTCTCTCTCTCTCTCTCTCTCTCTCTCTCTCTCTCTCTCTCTCTCTCTCTCTCTCTCTCTCTCTCTCTCTCTCTCTCTCTCTCTCTCTCTCTCTCTCTCTCTCTCTCTCTCTCTCTCTCTCTCTCTCTCTCTCTCTCTCTCTCTCTCTCTCTCTCTCTCTCTCTCTCTCTCTCTCTCTCTCTCTCTCTCTCTCTCTCTCTCTCTCTCTCTCTCTCTCTCTCTCTCTCTCTCTCTCTCTCTCTCTCTCTCTCTCTCTCTCTCTCTCTCTCTCTCTCTCTCTCTCTCTCTCTCTCTCTCTCTCTCTCTCTCTCTCTCTCTCTCTCTCT
>CABFOV010000318.1:181220-196346 GCA_902141375.1 Timema poppense
ACACACACACACACACACACACACACACACACACTGAAAAGAGGTGTGGCCCCTCACTCTACAAGCAAAATAAGCCACACCCAAGAAAAACAAGCAAAGAGCTCTCTACGCACCTAGTTATTATTTCTTCCGCCATGACTGTTATAGCGCTTGCACTAGTTCCCTGGATGCCTGCTCCTTCTCTTCACGCTTCTCTTACTCTTTGTGGACATGCGATTTTGTGTGTTCGCTATATATGGCGGTGTTTTATTGGTATCGGTACTCATTGTATCATTGGCTTAGCACGAGGTGAGAGAGCTGCAATTTAAGTTATGGCTTAACTTCTATTATTCAAAATTCCCTCTCGACTAATTTATGGGATCGTTTCATAATTATTATTTAGAGCTTATAATCTAAATCTTTATAATGGGATGGGCTTTCTGCTTTTGGTATTAGCATGGCTAATGTGTAGCCCCGTTCCTTTTAGAATTTTGTCTAGTGGGGAAACTTTATTATTAAAATGATACTTTATAACATTAATATTACATTTGGTAGTGATGAGGAAGGCAGAGCAAATTATTAGTATCGTGCTTCATAACTTTAATTGGTTCAGTATCGCATTCTGTGGTTATGAGGAACCGGAGCACTAAAATTTTCAGTATCGTGCTGTGTAACTTTATGCATTCGGATAGATTTTGTGTTCGCGAGACATCTCCTAAATTCTGCCATTATGTCTCTCACCTTCTATTTTCGTCATTGTGCAGATTAATGCTACAAGAGGGCAGGGCGCTTATTAAAAAGTAATGTTATCTTTGGAACTAAAATCATTGTATAGTACAAATATTGTTGCTACAAGATGGCAGAGTTCAAGTTTAATTGTTTATTGGGTAATCTTTGAAACTTTTTGAAGGTCTTATTTGTTGTCACCAGGTGGCAGGATAGTTTAGATTTAGGTTACTTCGAATCTTGACTTTTGAGAAGTACTTTGTTGTTTATCATTCAAAATGAAAGTTATAATTATCCCTTCCGGAAGCCTCAAGATGGCGGATCTAAAAAAAATTAATAAATAATTAAATATTGTTATTTTGTAAATATTTAATTCATTGTTTCTCAATAAAATATTGTTCTCTTGTGACTCCTTTACTATCATTCCAAGAGGTGGGGTTTACAAGATCTCTTTAAGAAAAACCTCTCTGCTTTTTTAGATATTTTATTATATTTGGAAGAAGATACAGGGAAGGTGGGTAGAAACAAATAAAAGCAACAAACACACATGGCTTTTACATTTAAAGGAACAAAGTTCACAGTTAGCATTGTTTCCTCTGGACAAAGAGGTTATGGCTGCCTGTTTTGCGGTAATCATCATTTTTCTTGAAGAGCTGGCCACTACCTCTTTGTCCACTGTAAAGTGTAAACTGTGTTCATCTTTTCATTGTAAAAGCCATGTTGTTTTTGTTACCTTTTATATGTTTCTATTCACCTTTCCTGTACCTTTTTCCAAATCTAACAAAGAGTATAGTAAAGCTTGAGTTCTGGTCGGCTTAGCACAAATGTTCATATTAAAATAACATGTTAACATTTATGTTACTTTGTCATATGGTCAGCACAACGAGCCCTCCAGGTGTTCTCAGTTTTCCTCACGAGGCCGAGTTCGAACGCATTTCAGAACCACTGCTTCACAAATAAACTTTGGAAGTGCTGGGGATTGAACCTTGGATCTCTGGATCTGTATCCAAGAACTACGACCACTAGACCACAGAGTGATAGAAATAAACAGACAAAATATATTAGACCTTTCACAGTTTAAAGAAAAACTGTTAACAATTTACACTGCTGCCACTGGACATTAAACCTTATTGCACTTCTTACTGTGAAAGCAATATTAAATTTATTAAATTTGTAGCTTTTTTTTCTATTTATTCATACAGTTATCGAACTAGAAATACAGGCTGGCAATATTTCATGTTGATGATGAGGATATTTAATACCGAGCTTATTAATGGCTTCATCTAAGGAGTAAGAACGGAGAGGATAAGTGTGCCGGCATTCTCATCAACAGGGGATGGGAATCAACCCCCAACCACCCACCCACCCAACCTCAGTGTACCCTGCTGCGATTCAAACTTTAACCTTTGTGTCACCAGCATTCCAGTCAACTGTGAACATGTGTTTAACCAGGGCTCCAAATCTTTTTATGACCAGGGACACAATCAAGATCTTAGGAGAATGTGGCAAGCTCCAATAGTTTTTAATATCGATTTATATTTGGTACGGTTAAGCGAGTCTACATTTTCAATTCGAAGAAAACTCAAATTGAATAAATGAAATATTCTTGAAGCTGTATCAAAGTTTGAACACTGTTTGTTTGTTTTTTATGCTTATAAAAATAGCATATTGAAGCTATTTATGCACTTAAATAACTTGAAATTTTTTTTTAGCGCATAATTGTTTGTAATATTTCACTCTAATCTGATAAATCAAGCTATTATATTTAAAAAATAAAAGTTTAATCAATATTTACACTATACAATCACTATTTAAACACCCAGATATAATATATATTTAAAAAATAAGTATAACACTAAAATTATGCCTAAAAAATGGAAGTGTTTTATAATTAAGCGTATAACCCGAACGGGTAGTAAGACGCGGTGCTAAATAATAATAATATAATAATTAATTATGTGTGTGTTATTTAGGTCATAAGGCCTACTATGCCAAGAATCATGTGGTGATGAAAAACCTTGGGGAAGTTGTGAAAGAAATCAAACCAAGCGTCATGATTGGTAAGTTTTCCCTTGTTTGATGGTCAAAAACGTTTTACATAAGAATTAAATACTATGTTTTAGTTGGTGTAATTTATTTTTAGAAAATTTAAAAAGAGCAAATATTTTTGAAATGGAATGGTTTTCATGCCTCCTCTGTCCCCCCAATCATTTATAATGCAGTACACCTAATCAGAACTTGAACCAAAGTCCCCCAGAAGTGATTACAGAATATTAACTCTTTTGACCTCGACAGAGGCCCATAACTATATAAATGTGTTACTTTTTATTCCAGGTGCCTCTGCTGCTGGAGGAGCGTTCACTCCTGAAATACTGCGCGACATGGCATCGTTCAATAAGAGACCTATTATTTTTGCGCTAAGTAACCCCACGCACAAGGCTGAATGTACGGCTGAGCAAGCATACATAAACACTGATGTGAGTGTATCAAATAGCAATTCAAAAGACCTCTGGAAACAAGTCAAAAGACTTATAATTACATAATGGCCTAGAAATGTATGAAAACCATGTGGAAACCCTGTGAATAAATCTGATGAAAGTTAACTCACGTAATATAGTTTATAAATTAAGTATGTAAATCTTAAATATTTTATAGAAAGTGTCTATTAATGAAAATGATAATAATGATGATCATCATCATCTTCATAATTACAATACCAATACCTACTTCGGTGGCCGCATGGTCTAAGGTGCTACTATTGCAGAAGACTAGACTGTTGATGACAGGGAGCTCTAGATTCTAATCTTGGTTGGGCGTACTTAGGGTGGTTTTTCCAAAAAAGTTCTCCACTTGCCCTCCACACAAATACAGGTACATCTATAAATATAAATCTCCCTGTCTCTAAAACCATTTGTGTAGTAAGTACATAATTGTATAACCTGATTAGGTGACAAGAGTGCTAAAATAATAATTTTGTTGTTAGGGACGCTGCATATTTTCCAGTGGATCCCCCTTCCCTCCTGTGAATTACAAGGGTAAGACGTACTACCCTGGCCAGGGGAATAACGCCTACATCTTCCCTGGAGTCGCCCTGGGGGTCATTTGTATGGGCATCCACCATATACAGGAGGAGCTATTTCTCATCGCTGCACAGGTACATATTCCTCAAATATTGTCGATTCATAAATTTTAAATAATACATTTAGTTACAGATGAAAGAAGGTACCTCAAATAGTGAAAATAGGTTTTGCTTGGATAGATATATATTTGCAGCTAGAGTCCATTTCTTGTGTTTGTCTCATTCATTACTTTTACATGTTTCTAAGTATCTTATCACTATTTATCAGTTTCCTTTTTCTCCCTTTGGTTTTTGGTTTCCTCTTTTTAGAGAGTTGTAGCTCATTTAACACACTCGCCTGATTAATTCCAATATAATTAAAACTAGGGCCGGCTCGTGACCTTTTACCACTCTAGGCATTGAATGATAATGCCGCCCTCCTTTCTCATAACATAAAAAAACACATAATTTTTAATGTTTTTGGATAAAAAAAATAATAATTACACAAATAAAAATTACATCATAGAGTAAGAACAATAAATTGTTTGTATCTACTGTTCGCCCACGTTCTTGACCACACAGATTATACACTACTTGTGCAGGCCTTTGCTTGTGTCACAAGCTCTTCACCTCTTCCCTTTCTTTTGATTAGTTCTGAAAACAAACTGAAGATAATAAATAAACCGGATTTTAAGTTATTTTTATATTAATTTTTCAACAACAAACTTTTTGAAAATAAACACTTACAGAAAAAAAAATTGGACAGATTTATACTCTTTACAATTATTCAAAATCTAATTTTAAAGCTAGAGCCGTCCCTAACTAAACATATTTTGAGGGTTCGGCTGGTAACGATCAGTCTTCTTCTAGAGGAAACCATTACTTTTTAGTGCAATACCAACAATGTAAAGTGTGAACTGTGTTTTATCCTGTACCTTCTTTCAATAATATAACAAAATGCACACTCTCTGTACTGTGACAAGTAACACTCTTAACTGAACGATTTACACTATGTCTCTATCTTATAAACAGCACCATGTTGTAACCTGTCAAGGTAAGACTGCTGTACAAAGTGGAAAGTGATTTTTATTAAATAAATACATTTAGTTACATGTGGATGAAAGGACAGGAAAGTGGTAAAGAAATTAAGGAAACACAAATTGGTGTTTTCATTGAAAATAATTTATAACAAAGTGTTATAAATAATTAATGATAAATTCTTGATGTTGATTTATTGTGTGTGTATGTCCTTAAACCATTGTGTGTTTTTTGAATGTGCATGGAAAAAATGAGTTTGTTAGGTTTTCAGATTATTTCAAGATCAAAATTAAGTTGGTATTAATAGATAGAAAAAAAGTTTGGTTTCAATCCATTTCTAATATGTTGTTAAGATAATAGGTGGTAAATACCACTGATTAAAAAAAATAAGTGTTGGCATTGAGAGATAAGGGTATCTTGGTATTAGCTAGAGGTGGACCGATCCAGTAAAATTGATTATCAATGGTTTAAAATAACTGTTTATGCTACGATTATTTACACTGATTTGTTCCGATTATTGATTATTCATAAATAGCTCTTGGGAAGTATGCTTAAAAAAATTATAACCGTTAATGTAATTAAAACAAAAATATTTTATTCAGAACCAACATTCAAGCTTTTTATAATCCTAATTTTTATTTAATAATTAGAATTGACGGTAGACAACTTTTTTGTTCAGGAAAGCTAGTTGATTTATTTTATGTGGTTTAAAACTTGACCTCTTCTTTGGGCAAACAAGCCCAGCAGAGGAAAAAAGTCTTTTCGGCCACTGAGGCCACTGATTCACCAAACACATTCAGAAACGGTTTAACTAGTTCCTTCAGTTGAGGGAATCTTGTTTCTTCTTTGCATAGCCAGCGAAAGTTGAAATTAGTTTGTTAGTTTTATCAACGGTATGGACTTGTATTTCTTTATCAGGTTATGTAAGCTTTGCATAGCCCACCGCACAGACGCATTGTGTATATAATTGGGTTTTTTTAATCACCTAAAAAATTTTGCTTTATATTTTACTTTAAAAAATTACTAACTACGATTAATTGGTGACGCACTAATAATCGCCCAATAATAATTCTTTGGAATCAGCGTCGATACACCCTTAATATTAGCTCCTATGATCAGACAGACTTTTAAGTCGTTGGCCTCTCAATTGACTGGTTTAACGGTGACAAAAGCAGTTAAGGTTCAGCCAGGCACACTAATTGTGGTGTTCCATTTGTAACCGTGGTTTTCTCACCCTCCTTTTCATGATAATGTAGGTATATTTTGCTCAACTAACCTCCTCTTCCTTATCTCATAGACAAAGCCATTAAATAACCTTTGTGTTAAAATATATTGAATGTAAAAACTTTTCTGTGCAGACAATTGCTGACCAGGTTATCGAAGATGATCTCGTCAAAGGCAGTCTTTATCCTCCTCTCAGCATGATCAGGGAGTGCTCGCTACAAATTGCCACCAATATTGCCCACTATGCCTATCAAAAAGGTGAGTGTTTGTACGAAATTAAGGTAGCTTGGATGATTTTGGTTGTCTTGGGTAAAGTGCTTGCCTCAGAACCCGATGTTTGTGGGTTCAAACCCAATCGGGGTTGACAGATTTTTCTTGAGCGATGAAAATCTGTAGTACAATTTCCTTTAAAGTAGAGGTAAAGTTGTCAGTCCCATGTTGATTGTGGCATGTAAAAGAGACCACGACGGTTATTCATCACTGTGAAAGGGCAAACCCACATTTTGCTAATGATACATTTTTCAGCCATGCCGGGAATCAACCCAGGACCCTTAGCTCAATAGACAGACATGCTACCAACTGAGCTAAGGTGTTATTATTATTATTAGCACCGCGTCTTACTACCCGTTCGGGTTATACGCACTTACGCTAATGTGTAATGGTAGGGTGATTGTGAGATGAAATGGAGGACCTACAGTTTAACGTGGAATCCGAACCACGGTGGAGGCCTGGCATTCCTCACATTCACAAGATGTCTTGTCAGAGGTGAAGGAAGGGTTTGGTAATCAGATAAATCTTTGCCGGGACCGAGGATTGAACCCCGGCCGCCAGCATAGAAGTCTGACACCTTACCCCTAGACCGCCAGGTCAAGCTAAGGTGTTGATTAATGGTTGGACTCTCCATATATTTTAATATCTGCACTTTATTTATAATTCTGGATGCGACCCTCGGATTGATCCTCTTTTTTTTAATGTGGCCCTCGGATCACCTAGTTACACCACCCTGACCTATACTGCTGAAGACGGGGATATCGAGGTTTGATCCCAGTCGGGTGTACTGTTTTTCCATTTTCCCTTCACACAAATGTGGATACACTTCCTCTAAATTCAACCTTAATAATCCCTGACACATTAGTGTAATAAGTACCAAGGCATACATCCCGAATGAACAACAAGACGGGGTGCTAAAAAAAGTGTACTCAAGAAATGACTAGTTTTTAATTTTCGTTATTACAGGTCTAGCCTCTGTCTATCCTGAGCCAGATAATAAGCGAGCCATGATTGAAGATAAGATGTACAATTATAACTATGACAGTCCTCTTCCTGCAACATATTCGTGGCCTGAACAGGACCAGTTTACTTTGAATACTACTACTATTACTAAAACCACCAAAGCTAGAAGTATAGAAATAGAATAGTTTTCCTAAGTTAAATAACTAAAATTATTGGTTTCTGTATTAAGGTTTTTGAAGCAATACCAATTAATCATTCAAAAACATAAGTATTTTAGAGCATTATTATTGTCATTACTAAGTTTTTTTGTGTTTTTTTTTAATCCCTTCTGTTGTCTCAAAAATATATGTTTATATTTTTATGCAATTTTTTCTTGAGTTTCTATATAATACAAATATATAATGTACCTGTGTAATGTATCATGTAAGTTTTAATCTATAGTATTAATCAGTATTGCTAACTTTACCAATTTAGTTTGTGATTTTGATGTGATTTTGTTAAACCTCTTTATTTACTGCTTTTTATAGTAATTTAATTTCTTAAACTTTAATAAACAATCCTAAAGTTTTGATGACATAGTGATAACATATTGATCGTTTTATTGACATTTATCTATGTAAATTATAACATTTTGCTTTCTTTTATTAAAAGTATTTTAGGAATAATAAAAGTACTTACATTTTGAAAACCACTAGAGTAATATTTTGGTATAACTGTAATTCTGTTGTTTGCTATCAAGGTTTTATTTCAAAGACTCTCCAAAGTAAAATTAATTTCCTATGAAGTGTTGATATTCTGTAAACATCCTACTTGTGACTGAACATTTTAAAAGTTGTGTTTTAAATACAGCCCAATTTTATAATGTATTGTATTTGTTAAATATTAACAAAAGATTTAATACCATCCAAAACTTTTCATTTTGCTAGTTTTGTATGTAAGGTCTCCCTTTTGGTTAGGAACAAATTTCCACATTGCCGTTAAAACATTCTGTGATGTTTTTAACTCAAATAAAAGTAAGGCTACCCTTTTTATCTCTTTGTAAACATTGGATAATAACTACTAGTATTAAGATGCTTATAAAGTGAAAAGAGATTTTCCCATAGAGTTATATTCATACTGTTTTAGAGATTTCTGAGATGATTAAACATTTAAGTTATGCTAGGTTATCTTTTATTATGTTCAACAAATATGTTTACCTTTAAAAAATCAAATGCAAATAAATATCACAAATCCTAATATAACTCTGCATTATGGCATTTAATGAAATTGTTGAATTGGTTTCGGGAGCAAATAAAAATAATTTAGTACAAAATGTTAAATTTGTCACCCGAGAATGCAAGTGTTCTATCTCCAAAAGTGTTAAATTTGAGATATTTGGTGTTACGTCAATTTAGAATGCACATGGTTCACCTGCGGTGAAATTGAGACTGCTATATAATTACTCAAGAGGATACAAACTCAAGTTGTCATCTAGCAACATTGGTTTTATACACATGGTCAAATTCCAATGCTCTTTTACACAAAAGTGGAAAATTTAACATAGAACACTTGCATTCTCTGGTGATGAATTAATAATCAAATCAACAATCTAATCAACTCCACTTCCTTTGTTTTAAGAATAACTCCATAAATGTATCAAGGTCTGTAAGCCAATCAGAAGCTTTATAATAGATATTTATGCCAACCTTAACTGTTAGACTTCACAAACCCTTAAGATATGAAGACTTTTAACATAACATTCTAATATCAGGCCTAAGAATTATATACACCCATCTAGACTTCACCGAGTAAAATTGCTTAATTTTTGTCAATAAAAAATTTACTATTCAAAAATGAAACTTCTATCTTCTATATTAATAAAATAGAAAGTTTGTGTGTCTGTCATGATCCTTGCGTGATATCTCCTGCAAGCAGAGGTTTAAAATTTAAACTTTAGTAGCCCCTGTGCATGAGCATGTGCACCTTGAAGCCAAAATTTTAATATTTGTATTTGATTTTCTTAAAGTGATTAAAAACTTGGGCTGAATAAATAAAATGGAGAGATTTTTTTCTATCTGTTTGAAACAAATCAGTGTTGTGAGGGGACCCAAGCAATCCATAGTGTGGTCACCACAGGCAACTCTTTGTACTATTGTAAGTCAAATCTAAGTGAAATTAAAAAATTATATTCAAGATATAGGTATGCTCTAGCTAAATACTCATTTAAAAATGCATTTGTGTTTTGAGTTACCATGATATGATTTTAAGTTTACTTACTGTTAAAAATTAATATTTATAGATTGTGAATTAAATCTTCAAATAAATACAAACATTTGTTCCAGTAATTATATCTCTATCAGGGGTGTGGGAACATTTTCAGGGGGCTAGGGCCAAAATGAACTTGTGGTGTCCTCAAAAACAAATTAGCCCCCCCCTTAATAGAATGAAATTACTATGCCGACAGTGGTGCTATAAGCACACAGGGAAAGCGATTTGGTCTGAAACCGCTTTGTTTTAAACCAAAGAATTATTGGGTGTCCTGAAGAAGGCACCTTTTTACTTATCTAAATTTTGAAACGAGGGAATAGTAACCCTCTCAAGATCCTCATTTCTGTTGCTACACCTCGGGTTACTATGTTTATGGGTAGGTACCTATTCTGCACGGGTACAAAAACCTGGATCATAGTACCCCTATTTCAACTAGCTTCCCCCCCCCCAAAATGTGTTGCATTTCTTTCGAGGATATCTTTAGCGGTCAATTTATTTTTAGAACTAGTTTTTATTTGTTCAACTAACAATCAATAAGTTTTCTGCCAGAGTGGTATTAAAATTTATAAAGACATTCTTTTTTTTCAATTTCAAACATAATGTATTTGAATCTAGAGTAGTGTGTTTTTATTTACTAACCTAATCAAGTTATTTTGAAGGAAAAACAATATTGGTATTTTTAATATAATTTTTCAAGCAAACAAACCCATTTTCATATGTATTTAGAAAATTGTGGGTGCTTATTGGACAAATATTTTAGTTCAAGTAAAATTATGTCTGCCTACTTCCGTTTATTGAAATGTACAACAGTATTGAATTTAAATAAGGGTGTGCGAGTACTAAAAATGTTTTATTTTATTTTGAATATGTGCTTTCAAAATAGTTTTTTTTAATAAGTGTTTTTTTTCCTTTTTTTATTTATTTTATCTACTTAACTGATTACCTAAATGTATTTTTTATTTGTCTATGTAAAATAATATATTATATGTGTGGAAATTATAGCAGGAACTATAATACACAGCATTATAACACATAGCATTTTGTTCATTTATGCTCAGTATTTTATAACTGTATAGTGTAATTGTGGTATGATGGTATGACTAAAACATAGTAAGGATGGGTTCTTGCAAAGCCCTGATTTTTGAAGGATCTTTGAAATTTGAAAATTTATCAATCAAAATTCAATTTTTATCCACATTTTATATCTTAAAAAAACCTTTTGAACTATAATGATACTAATTTGTGGTTTAAATTCTTAATGTGCGTTACAGTTTTATTAAAATTGTAATAGATATTCTTGAGTAAAATAAAGATTTGAATTGAAAAAAAAAAGTTTGTTTTTGCTATTATCATTGGCATAAATACATAATATTATTGGTATTGATTTTTATCAAAAGTGACATCTGCAGATCGCATGACTTGACGTATGAATATATCGTTAAAATAGTAACTGTCTGATACCTACCATTGTATGATAATTACAGTATATTATTTTGTTAGTAAATATAAATGTATTTGATTGCATGCAATGTCAAGTGTGAACTGTGTTCTTTTCAGTTTAAAAGCCATATTATGTTTATTCCCTTTTATATGTCTCTCTCTCCATCTTTCCCGTACCTTCTTCCGTATAAAACAAAATTTGATTGCTTGTGTAACACTGTCAACATGTTTAACTATATAATTTCTTGACATGACATACCACTGACGTTTTATTAATCATAACATTAAGTCTAGTAAACAAATTACATTAAGTCTAGTAAACAAATTAATGCAAATATTGATGTGATGTCTTGGACTTTCCCTTTATCGTGGCTTTGTTTAGGTTACTAATAATCAACTGTTTGTTTCCAGTCAATGGCCGTGTCACTTTAATAAAATGACTCCATTTTTCTCTTTTCCTTCTGTCATTCTTCCTCCTTTAAATGCCTTCGTTTTTCTCCTCTCACACACTTTGTGTTATTTGCTCCTCACATCTCTTTTTGGTCTCTCTTGTTGTCTTTTTACCACATACTTCATCTCTCTTCTCTTTGGTATCCTCTCCCTTTCCATCCTCATTACATGACCATGCTATCTCAGTCTTGCTTCCTCTATCATCTCATATACTCCCTGTACTCCCACTCTTTCCCGGGTAACTTCTTGCCTAATCCTGTTTCTCCTGTCTCATAGGTTACCACTAAAGCTAAGTAAATGTAAAATTTTGATATACCCTTTTTAACTTAAAAAAGATAAGTTATTTGTTTATTTAACAAAATAGCTGGAAGAGGTATATTTGGTCAGTCCAAGGCCCCAAAAGGGACACACAACTGACGAAAGCTGGGAAACTCTGGTCTAAAGCAAACAATTGTTCTATTTTCTTTATAGATTAGTATGTACCAGATTTAAAATACTAACAGCTCGAACCAGTATTTAAAGTATCAACCAGGTCATAATTATAATAATACTTACTGTCTTACTACCTGTTAGGGCTATACGTTTAATCATTAATTACACTAATGGATTAGGAATTGAGGGAAGGTCGAATATAGAGGAAATGAACACACATTTGCATGGAAGGTAAGCGAAAAACTATTTAGGAAAAACCAACCCCAGTTCACCCGAGCACAATTCGAACTTCGATCACCCCATCCGCGGTGGTTAAGCCTAACACGAAAATAGTGTGTCAGCTAACTACACTATCGGGGCGGGTCCAGATCATAACTAAACAATTATCTTGCTTAATAAATGAAAATTTTTAAATTATCTGCAAGTGTTAATTTGCTTGCATAAGATTTTACAAGAAGTCAAAATCGTGAAGAAACAAACTTCAGCTTCCTCGCAACACACTTTACTGGTTGGAATATGTTCTTGGAAACATTCATCATAGGAATCCAATAGTTATAATACCCTTTTAAAATTCGTGAATAAAAAAAGAGAGATTAGTAATAAATGTATGACTAAAAGTTGATTTTTTTTAATACAAAGGAATACATCCAGATTTTACCAAAAAAAAATCCAAGAAAAGGAAAAAAGAATATTTTAAAATAAGATTAAGTTAATGAAAATACAACATAAAATGTAATTTAAAATAAATGGTACGGTGCACCACACAGACTTTCTTCCACTTTTATCTTAAAATAGATATTTATTAAAAACTCATAAAAGATTCGTGAAACAAAATAATAGGTCAAACATTGTCATAGAAAGACTATGCCAAAGATCATAAATTAAATAATATAAACTTACTCTATTGCATTAGGATCTAGGAACGCACAGAAAAATTGAGAAAAGAGCATAAGAATTCATTTACTTTTCAAAGGCCTGAATTAAAAAGTATAATTATTTGCTTATAGCTCAGAAATTATTGGTTGAATAAAAATATATGTCAAAAGATTTTTATCTTTAATAATACTACTCGGTGAACTGGTGGTCTAGGGGTAAGGTGTCAGACTTCTATACTGGCGGCCGGGGTTCAATCCTCGGTCCCGGCACAGATTTATCTGATTACCAAACCCTTCCTTCACCTCTGACAAGACATCTTGTGAATGTGAGGAATGCCAGGCCTCCACCGTGTTCGGATTCCACGTTAAACTGAAGGTCCTCGATTTCATCTAACAATCACCCTACCATTACACATCAGCGTAAGTGCGTATAACCCGAACGGGTAGTAAGACGCGGCAATAATAATAATTATTATTATTATTTAATAATACTACAACCTTCCAGTGCTAAGTTATTTTGTATTTCAAATAATTGCAGAGAAATTATTAGAATTGGAGAACCCCCCAACCCCATGTAAAAGTACCCTCAGTCATTTTCATGAGAATTGCCATCTTGTTTATAAAAATAAAAAAGTCTTAATTATAAAATTTAATCACAATTGTTACAGGGAATTATGAGAAAAAAATCATTTTGCAAAAATTGATTTATTTTTTGTTCTCCCTTTCAGTAAACTACCCTTAAATTTAGGGTTGGATATTTAAACCCAAAAATCCTTCGGGGGAACTTTATGATAAGCCCATATATTAAGTTTTAGCCCAATCTGTAAAACAGTTCCGGCTCTGGCCCGAGGTAGAGATGGAATTGTGAAAACCACTTTTTTAGTGTCTGGGGTCATGGAACATTGACATTTATCAAATTCTAGAGTTCAAGTTTTTTGACAACCACAATACTTTTCTACGAGACTTCAAGGGAAAGTAAAAATTATTTAGCAATTGATAAAAACATTTATGGATCTAAATATATTATATCAATTTTAAATTAGCTTATGGTTCTTAGGCAAGTTTTTTAGAGGTCTTGTTCTGGTTTTGGTTTGATTCCCTGCTAGATTGTACTAAAGTTCTTGAAACAATTTGCAGAGTATTAATTTTATTTTTATTTTCATTGCTGTTTCTTTCTCTAAATTTGATAGAGTATTAATACATTTACTTGTACAGATATTTTCTCTTAAATGATAATGATCTAGTCTTTTGCCTTAGGTTTTTTTTTTCTAATTATGTAGGCCTGATTCCCAACAAGTGTGGCATTTGACTATTGAGAGTCAATGTCCTATTCTATGGATTTAGTCATTCTTATTTTACTTTAGTATGTCTTACCGTATTTACAAGCTTTATACTGTACATTGTTATTTATAATTTCTGTTAAACTGGTAATATATTAGTTCATTTTCTCCTTATTTGTAATTCAAGTGTTTACATATTAATGTTATGGAAATGATAGAGCTTGCAAAATAATTTTACATTCAACTTTACACCATGAAATTGTTTATAATATATATTTTTTTACATACCTACATTAAAACCTTATTTGCAAAAAAAAGAATGTTGGTAACAAAAATAATGAGTTATTAATCAATAGTATTGAATAATTTTTTCCCATGAATGCATGTTTATCTCAAAGAAGAGAGATCGTGTTTGTTATAAATTTGTGTGAATAGGTATTGTGACACCCATTCCTCTTTTTTTTTTCTTTTTTTTTTGTGAGAAAACAAATATACTGTGTTACAAGTTGTTATTAATCAATTTTATTGTTTTCTTTTCGACCATTCCTTCCTAAAATGGTATGTACAGGAAAGGGGAATTGAAAGCAAAACATCTGTTCAGATTACATTCTGATGGAGGGATGTGTGAATTCAGAAAAATGACACACTGCACAGGTAACTTAGTGGTCGAACTTACATCGTGGCTAGATGTGTCATTTTTCGAAATTGTTTCATTCTTTCTGTCCACAAAAATGGCAGTTTACTTCCCATAAAGTACATTTTCCTTATTCCTACCAAGAGCTCCCACATTTCACAATCAAAAAAAGGGCATTGTATCAATAATATCACAACACCGGTGGCACTGTTATCTAAAAATAATTGGATTAATTGCAGAATGAAGTGTAAATTAGCCTACATTGTGCATGTCACTCTTTCTTTTTCTTTCATAAGCAATTTATTAATTCTTTACATTCAATAGATTTACATTGTTGAAACATACAAAACAATATGGTAACAAAATTACTCCAACCCGTTTGGGTTCACGAAACCTAAATATGTGTGAAAATGATTGAAAAGTTTTTCCAGTTTATATATCCCCAAATAGGGTGCAATGATCCATATAGACGTAGGGGTGAGACAGTCGTACCCTCCCCCCCCCCCTTCC
>CABFOV010000318.1:215442-225724 GCA_902141375.1 Timema poppense
AGGAGGGAGGCGCGCAAGGCGGGGGGGGGGGGGGAGTCTTCCCAGTTGTCCTGTGATGACAGGGTCGATAGCAGGCATCAATCCCTAAATTACTTGCTGTGCATGGCTATGCTCAAAGGACACAGCCATAATTGGTTAGAGGAGCCTCGTAAGAGGTGTATGTTCCATATAAGGTGTCAGACTAGTGACGTGGCGGTGTTCTTAATGTATGTATGTATGTTTGGTTTCTCCCAGGCATGTCTGATTCGTCCCCATGCTGTCGCTGCAGTGTTGAGGAATGTGACGTTTACCAAGGAGAGGTACAACAGTTTCATAGATCTCCAGGACAAGTTGCACCAGAACATCTGCAGAAAAAGGTCTTTAGTGGCTATTGGTACCCACGATTTGGACACAATCAAGGGTCCCTTTGTTTACAATGCTCAACCGCCCGCAGACATAAAGTTCAAGCCGTTGAACCAGAGCAAAGAGTTTTCTGGGTCGGAGATCATGGAACTTTACTCTGTAAGTCTTCATTTGTTTTACAATTTAATGTTTTACAGCAAAGCTGATTAATATTTTACCCAAGATTTGATTGATCTTGATTTGTAATTAACTTGTTAAACTTGAAAAATAAACATGAGCCACATGCGAATGAAACTTAGCTGATGAAGAAAATAATTGCTTACAAAATCATGCTCAACAATTACTTTAAAGGGCTGGGGGAGGAAGAGGGTGTGTGATAAGCCCTACATAACTCATTGCATAGCGGGGGTGAAAATCGGGTGGTTGGCGAATAGTTCAAACTTGATCCGCAATTTAATCAGCTGAAAAACTACACTGTAGCCAGTCGGGGATAATGTTAAGTAAAAAGAGGGTCACAGACTATTGACAACGCTATTCCAGTATTAACTTTGCATAGTGGTTGCAGTTATAAAAACCTTGATTTTTAGATTACTTGGTTCAAAGAAATTTAACACATAGCCATCTAAACACATTACTTTCCTATCCAATATATTAGCTCCCTCCATCCCATGTGTGCCGTAAAGCTGTCTAAGCCCACCTGCTGAACAAGAAGGGAGGGAGAACTTAGAAGGAAAATAAACGCTAAAACGCCAATATCATAGTTAAAATATTGTAGTCTTGAGTTAATTCTACTCTCAATGACTCACACTATTACATATGAATGTTAAAATGTAACGTTTCAGACTCACCCACAACTGAAGCAGTATTTGCCCATCATCAGGGATAGCTCAGTCTATCCAATAATATATGATAGTAATGGAGTTGTACTTTCAATGCCTCCAATTATAAATGGAGACCACTCAAAAATTACTTTGAATACCAAAAATGTATTCATCGAGTGCACAGCAACAGATATTACAAAGGTATTTAATCTCATTTAAAATTAACTATAAATGTATCCAAACGATTTGAATTAATAGATTTAAATTAAATAAACATCTACTTGAAATCATCAAAATCACTCAAATATTCCTCAGTTACTTAAAACTTTCTGTTGTGATCATATTAAAAAATGACTTTTTCTATTAAGAAAAGCAATATTAATGTTTCTTATTGTTTACTTTAATCTCAGAACTGCAAAATTTCACATTAAACATAATTTAGGCCTAGTTGGAAATAAGGTTTACCTTTTCATTAAAAAAAATAAAACTCAAAAGACAAGGGTTTTAATTCTATAGAAACATATTGATACCTTTCATCTCCATTTTGGCATGAATCTTATTTTAAATTAACAAACCACTTCTTAAATAATGTCGGATTTATGGATGTTTTAAACAAGTCTCGGTGCTATAGTAGGCAGCCACGTTGAGGGTCGACGACTAAGATTTTGCCCTTTGATATCACTGTAAAATGTAAATGATTGTGTTCCTCTTTTCATTGTTCTTCTTTTTCAATATTCGTCTTCCTCCAAATATAACCTTCCTAGTCCCTAAAACCACTTGCATAGTTAGTAGATAAGCGGATAACCCGAACATATAGTAAGACACGGTTCTAAAAGAAAAAATCAATACTTGATAATTTTGATATTAGTAAGAATAGAATTTGACAACTTGTGCCCATATCTTAATCTTATTTCTCTTATATATTCGCAAGGCTAAGGTGGTGTTGGATACGCTGGTGTGCATGTTTAGCGAGTACTGCTCAGAAAAGTATGAAGTGGAGGCTTGCCAAGTTGTACAGTCCGATGGCACCATCGTTACTTACCCCGAACTTGAGTACAGGCAAGAGCTGGTGGACTCGACAAGAACCAATCAGTACATTGGCATCAGGTGATGATAATACTGGCAAGTAGCATCATGCTTCATTGGGATCAGACCGGTTGAATTAATTTAAATTTTAATTACTCTATTTCTTCGTTTCTTAGGATTATTTTTTCAAGGTAGGATGTACAGTAGCCCCATGGCTTCTTTGGTGCTGAGTGACAGCTCACAGCTGAGAGCTGTATACCTAAAGGTTGATGGTCAGAAGTCAGCTGTGAACTGTCAGTCAGCACCAAAGAAGCCATGGGGCTACTGTATTTATTTTCTAAGGGGATTATAAAAGTGTCACTGAGTAGCTAGCAGTAAGCACTAAGGAGGAATGATTATTGTCATATTGTGTAGGGTTTTATCATTGTACTTATCATCATCAACTGTAGTTTCCAGCCTGTTGCCGAATCACTTTATCAAAATGCCTCTTTCTTCCTCTGTCCTTCTACCATTCTTCCCCCTTTAACTACTGCCATTCTTCTCATTACAACTATCACGATTTTATTAATTGCATCTAAATTATGTTAAGAGTTACATCTTAATTGTTCGAATGAAATATGATATTTCAAAGCAAGCGCCTGCCCATATGTCGATAAGGAACTTTATATCACTTTAATAAACATAATTTACATTTTTATACTTTCGTCTCGATATTGTCTACAATTGATAAAGTGGTTCTTGCACATCCTTAAACAGTAGGTTAAGGTCATTTCTACTGTGAGCTTAGAATAACAAATTTCCACCTTTCTTTTACGCGCTTTTAAATATAACTAAAATTTAGATTATACATAATATTTACCTCGGTCATAGTAATTATGATAATTAATATGTTGTTCTTCAAGTGATTTCTAATAATGGTCAGGATAATGGTTTGAATCTCATTGGGGTCAAAATTTAGTCTTCACTTTTTATATTATAGATTGCATGTATTTAATAGACAAGAGCGCAGGTTTATTCAACTGAGCCCATGACTTCATTGACATCAATTACAAATACAACTTTTGAAAGAAATTAAAGCAACAATATTTGCGAGGTAATATTTAAATGACTGAGCTAGCATTATATTAGTTTGTAACAAGGCCAACAGTTAAGAGAAACATATTACTGACAAAATATATTTTTAATATAGTTTTTATAAATTTTCAGCGAAACCCCTAGCCAACTAGCAGCTCTTCTTGGTAAGATGTGCCTTAAGACCGAAGTAACAGCCGAGGGAAGTCTTAAAGTAGAAGTTCCACCTACGCGCCATGATATCATCCATGCTTGTGATGTTTATGAAGATGTTGCTATAGCATATGGATATAACAATATCAATAAAACTGTCCCCCGCACCAGTACGATAGCTGCTCAGGTATTGTGTTGGGATGGCTACAGTACTTAGTGAGTCAATATTTAATTCACTAGAATATTATTTCCTTGTACCTAGTAATTGAAGTCAGGTCAAAAATCACAGCTCAAGACCCTTTTATTTAACTTTTATTACATCAGTAGCGCTGTCCATATATTCATTGGTTAGTGTAAATTATCTAAAGATGCCATAGTAAAAAGTCATCCCAGGGCTAAAGATGCTTTTTGTATGTGGTGAACACAAAACCTATGCAAATACCATTTATAGAATCTTAGATTTTAATTTTTTTATTTGAGGTATTTAACGTGCACTTTCTGAACTGACTGGTTATATCAATCAGCACACGAGAATTTCTAAGACCAAAAGCAAAAAGGGCTTACCAATTTTGCAGTGAAAGGTATTTTTATATATCTTTTATCATTCTTTCACATGTCATAATCGACATGCGACCAATAGCTTTACTTCCCTTCCTAAGGAAGTTGTGCTACAGGTTATCACTCAACAAAAATCCGTTGACCCCGGCTGGATTTGAACCCACGATCATCGGGCCCTGAGGTGAGCACTTTACTCCCAAGACCATCGAGGTCAACTAGTAGCTTAATTGCCCAAAATGAATCACACTAGGAACAATAAATGTATTCATTAGAGAAATATGAACACATTATTAGTTTTTGACCATTTCTAGTACAAACTTTATACAAATATATCATAAAAGTCACAACAATTGCTATAATACAAATTTTATTTTTTATTTTTTTGCAGTTCCCTGTGAACAAGTTGTCCGACCAACTACGAGAAGAGATCGCTCAGGCTGGATTTACAGAAGCACTTACATTTTCTCTGGTAAGTTCTAATCACTTTAAAAAAATATAAAACTGAATTATTTTAGTTAAAGTTTAAAAGACTAACTCATATGCGAGTTGGGTCAAATCCACTATTTTACAAATCCGAATCTTGTAAAAAAATATGAACATAAGAGGAAATATAATTTAATAATAGAAAATAATAGCTAAATTTTAACATTCTTTTTTATGTATGAAAAAAGTGCATTGAGCAAAAACATTTAGTAATGAATAAAATGATAAAGTATTAGGAAAAATGTAGAGCACAAATAAAAGAAACGACACTAACACAAGTTTACACACAGTGTGTAAATTTGTGTTAGTGTCTTTTCTTTTATTACACACAGTGTGTAAATTTGTGTTAGTGTCTTTTCTTTTATTTGTGTTCTACATTTTTCCTAATACTTTATCATTTTATTCATAACATTCTTTTTTATAATTCAGTCATTTTAATATTCATACATTTAGTTAAGTGTTAAATTACTGATCTCGTGTCTGGTTATTAAGTTTGTCCTATATTTATAAGTGGTTCTCAACCACCAATAAAGAGTATTATAATTACTATTATTGTGTTCTGTCTTACGACAGGTCCATTCCTTTAGTCAGTGAACTTAGACCCCTGATCCTCTGCCTCTTGAGCTCCCAAAATTTTCTTCTTTTCTTCAAGTCATCCAATATTTGAATCCTTCTTCCTATTATTATTAGTATTAAAGCTCCAAAACAAATTTCACCTAGAAGATTGAAAAATGATTTTTTTAAGGATTTTAGTCTCAAATCTGAAATGTTCTTAAATATAGAATATCCCTAAGGATTTGAGGGATTCAAGGGACCCATCTCTACTCAAAACATAATGTTTTAGTCAAATTGTTTCTCAAACTTTATATTTGATTGATGCTTTTGTTTCTTATATAATACTAAATATATATTCTATTTAATTCTTTATCAGTGCTCGAGTGATGACATATCAACAAAATTAAACAGACATATTAAGGATGTGCCTGCTGTGCTCATCTCAAACCCTAAAACACTCGAGTTCCAAGTTGCCAGAACAACCTTGCTCCCAGGACTGCTGAAAACTCTTGCGGCCAATAAGAAGATGCCATTGCCCCTCAAGATATTTGAGGTGTCCGATGTTATTCTCAGGGATATATCCACAGGTTTGTCACACATTCCTTGTCCATATGCCTCTCAAGATTTATATTTACAGTTCTGGCTTTCTTGCACTTGAGTGTATGTAACAAACTTTCTCCTTCCCCCCTGCTATATTTTAGTACTCGATTGGGCATACATTAACTATGTTAATGGAATAAACATGATAAAGATAAAATGTTCAAAGGAAATGTACCTACATTTGCTTGGACAAAGAATCTGAAACGGCTTAGAGAAAACCACCTAACTGGGATTAAAATCAAGGATCACTCCATCATTATTGTTTCAGTTTAACACGAGTGTGATTTACTAGACGGAGGGCAAGAAAGAGATGGGAGGAGCAGATATCAGAAAGTGTGCAAGTGAGAGGAAATGAATGTAGGAAATTAAAGGAGGAAGAGTGGTGGGAAGATAGCGGCATTTTACTAAATTGACTTGGCCACCTGCTGTAAACAGTTGATGTATATGATAATGTGATGTATTAGACCAACCTGATGTGGGTCTCACATCTTAAAAATGCTTTTGTTGACACTTTATTGAACACATTTAAAAAAAATCTGTTATCATATACATAAGAATAATTTAAGTTTTAATGATGAAATCGAATATATTCAAGTAGTCTCAATTTTAAATTTAATTAAAATAATTTGTAACCCAAATTAACATATGTACTATCAAGATATAAAATTTAAAAACAGATTTTAGACCATAAAGAGGCAAGATATTTTATTTTTAAAAGTTAAATTAATTTATTTTGATGTTCCATAATGAAGAAGTCGGTGCTCGAAATGAAAGGCGATTGTGTGCTGTGAATTGTAATAAGTCTCCTGGATTTGAGGTTATCCATGGGTTGCTGGACAGAGTCATGACGTTGCTGGAAATACCAAAAAGTGTTGATAAGAATATTGTTGGTTACTACCTCCAAGCAACAGATGGTGAGTAAAGATTGATACTATTCATTATTATTGTAAAAAATATTATTCCTTATAGACACATAAACTCATCATGCAATTATCTTTACATAAAATGATGAAAGATTTAAAAAACCAGAAAACCAAATTTTGACTTTTTTCACCTTCTTACTATCTTTTGACTTATTAACTGGAATTAAAGGCAATACATATTTTGGTGTACTGCTTCAACTTTTCTTTGAATATTTATCATTTTTTGTTTAATGAATTATGAACTTATATGATTAGATATATTTTATTCATTCTTTTCTGTTCTTAAAAAGTATAAAGATTGTTTAGATCAAATTTTAGGTTTCTCTATCCGATTGCCACTTGTATTTATTAACTATTGTTTCACATTGATATTGAAGGGGCTAAGTCAACATTTCTTCTCTTTTTTTTACACATTCTACCAGTCGCTGCCCCGATATAAGCTATAAGCCGTTGCTAAAATATATTTAAAAAATGGAGTTAATGATGAATAAAAATATCCCAAATTTTACTTTTCCCAGTTATATACTGCATTATGTTGTATGTATAAAAAAAACCCAACTAATAGCATTTATTTAATGAAATTTGTGACACATCAAGGCCAAAATTAATACATGTTTAGAAAATACTCATATTTGTTAAAAACAAAATTATTTCATGTAAATTAGCTGTATATTAATTTATAAATAGTTACCAAAATCATTAAATTTGTCTTCTATTTGTAGTAATCATCATGATGCTTTCTCATTTGTCTTACTGTAATTTTTTTAAGATTTCATAGTCTTACATTGGATCACAATATCATGGTCATCTGAGTGGAAAGATTTTTTTAAATATTAAACTAAATTTATTGTTTTCCCAGTTGGATATTTAATTTGTGGCACTATGCATGTAATAAAAAATTTACCACCCGCTTCGATGGTCATATGGTGTAAGGTGTCACTCTTTCAATAGCCTAAGCTGCCGATAACGAGGCTATCATAGTTTGATCCTGGTTGGGTGCATTGAGGGTGGGTTTTCCTGTGTGATTTCTCACTCTCTCCTTCACAAATGGTGGTGCACTCCCACTAAATTCAACCTTCCTCATTCCTAACTGATTAAAGTAATTAGTAAATAAGTGTATAACCTCAACGAGTAATAAGACGTAGAAAAAAAAAAAAGTTTACCAAAGTATCCTTATCACAGGACAAATGTTAATCTTACAGACCCGGCATTCTTCCCTCAACGCTGTGCAGAGGTTGTTGTCAATGGCCGTGTTATAGGTAGAATGGGAGTTCTACACCCGGATGTCATCACAAGCTTTGACCTGGCTCTACCTATTTCTTGCTTGGAGATAAATGTTGAAACATTTGTTTAGTGATCAAATAAAAGAAGAAACTAGTGTGTTGATTATTTTTATTTCACTTTCATCCTATCTTAGAGGTGACAATTCTTAACCATAGAACTGGGTTTATTCCTTTACTTTAAACAATAAATACTGTATTGGCCCGAATACAGTATAGCCTCACACATAATATAACTCTAATATTTTGGAGGTGTTTTACAATAAAAATGAAAGATTTCGAGTATACCACGAGGTAAAAAGCTAGCAAATTTGACACAGTTTTATTAGGCCCTTTGGATGTTAGTATTGATGTACAGGCACTTTTACAAAAAAAAATTATATCAGGAAAACAACACATTCTTCATCCGCATACACACTGAGTGAAAGAATTTGTTCGCCTAATGTTTATGTAGAAACTAACACCACCGAACACATGTATTTGCCTTCGCCAATGTTCGCTCGCTGGTCGGTACATCAAAGGATGTTCACTAGCTGGCTGAACAAAATATTTTTTGTATGTGTGGCTATGGAGTGGAGTAATACTCTCGTATTACAACTAGTTGATTTATACCACGAACATGAGGCGCTATTTTCTTTTTCTTTTCCCAGGCTGAAGAGCTTCTTCACTGTGCAAATGTGATAGTTTGTGTGTTCATGCCGGTTTCTCACTTGTTTTTGGCCTTTATATTATTAGTGTGTGCATGCTGATTCTTTTAGGCCGGCCAGTACAGTTATATTATGCTACAAAATAAACCTCTGTAGGAATCAGACAGGTTTTTTTTTTCCAGTGAAAAATGTTGGGCTGCGCATATTAATATGAGTACATTTTATTAAATAAAAAACCTTGCGCTCTACTTGGGTTAGTGTGGTAATTAATGGTTTGGGCGATTTTCCTAAAATTAAGTCAAAAATTAAGACTAATAAAATTCTGCGCTTTTCTTTAATTTGAATTCCTCTCCCTCCACGCAAATGCGGGTTCACTTCCTCTAATTCAACCTTTCCAATTCCTAATCCATTAGCGTAATTAGTACTTAAAGCGTATAACCCGAACGGGTAGTAAGACGCAGTGCTAAATATTATTAAAACAATGTAGGTTGGGAAGACCAGACTTGCACACTTACCAGGTTCATGTGGCCTATAATTACACCCTTGGGTTCAGTATCCGCGGCTTACTGCTGCCCAATTTTATTTACTATTAATTAAATGAAATAATTGTTTATAAGTCATAATGCCTAAACCATCACCCACTTCATCTCATCATGTAAATAATGCTATTATATCACCGTCATCATCATCAGTGATCTTCACAACAACAAGATCGAAGAATAAAATAGTAAGTACACTGTAGTATACTCTATTTAATGTTGATAATGTCTTACTGTGAGTAATTTACCAATTAAACTTTACCGTATTTATGTATTTTACATGAATATCACACTATATAATAGTTTGGTATTATCTGTAGTTTCACATAATCATGGTAGATCTAGGAACATTACCTGTGAATATGGGGGCCACTACTGTACCTATACTTAGCATATTACCTAAGATTTGTCTTCTTTTTTTTACTTTTGCAAGTGTGTTTTTGGAAGAGGAGGGTGATGCTTTAGAAGATCACAGTAGGAAGAAAATTATATGGGTGAGAGAATGGATAAATAGGAGACACTCATGGGGCATCTGCGCTCCTTTTGAAGGAGTAGTATGCAACAGAGGATAAGAAAGAGTATGGAATTTGTTTGAGGATAACACCTGAAAATTTTAACACAGTTAGATTTAAACTCTAAGAACTAAAGGATGCCACACACAAATGAGGGGTTCAATACCACCTAGAGTGAAGCTAGACGTAATACTGAGTTTTATAGCTACAGGTAATAGCTACTGGTTACTTAAGCATTTTTTCAGAGTTCATCCCAGGAGTGTGTGGAGCCATCTTTGACAGTCTCAGCGAGTTCAAAAAGGTGAGTTTCAAATACTATTATAAGACTTAATAAGAGATATTTTTAAGGGCTTGAAATGATGTACACTTGATTCAATATCTCACTTTATTGTTACAGTTTAATACAAGAATAATAAATGCTCTTAAAGGGACCAACTCGGGTAAAGTACTTGGAGTTGCTCTATAAGAAGTACCATGTGACATGCTGCTAATGGACTATGCAGGTGTTGTTGAGCATATTGTCACCTGTAGCGCATTAAAATAGCCTGTATTTCACTTTGAGCCTATACTGCGTTAAAATAGACGGTATTTCACTTGGAACCAATACTTTATGATTCATAAGGACATTTTTCAAGGATAAGTTATGTCTATAGTTAGGTGACCTGGCGGTCTAGGGGTAAGGTGTCAGATTTCTATGCTGGCGGCCGGGGTTCAATCCTCGGTCCTGGCAAAGATTTATCTGTTTACCAAACCCTTCCTTCACCTCTGACAA
>CABFOV010000319.1:0-45788 GCA_902141375.1 Timema poppense
CAATGACGTCTATTTACTTTGACTCTATTGGTGCAAGGCTAAGATATTGCGTAAGGTATATTAAGGGGAAGTTAGAATAAGATGTATTGTACAAAGTTAGCGGAATATTAATATTTTCAAAACTTACCTGGGAATATTTATTTCTTGATGGATAATAAACAAAATATTTAAATTCCTTATGTATAATATAATTAATGATCAAGTTTAGGTTTATAATTTTATACTTTGTATACTGACAAAAATTTTATTTATTTATTTATAATTAACTATCATTATAATCATCAGTTTTATGTTGGTCAGTTTACATCACCTTTAACATAGATATACTACCGAAAAACATGTATTAAAACATCAATGCTTCATTTTAAACATATTCATTTCTATTAATAAATAAATGCACCGTTAGGTAAATTTTCTCAAAATGAGTATGTAAATTATTTTAAACCATAAAATATGTGTAGTGTGTGTGTGTGTGTGTGTGTGTGTGTGTTATATTTGCATTTTAAAAGATAGACTATTACCAATCATAAGCACTTAATCAACCAATGCTAGAAATTTATCAGTAGAGTTGTATCTGACAAGAACATTTTTACCAAATAAAGTTATACAAATAAAGAATACATTTTTTAAATAAACAAAATGTACTGAACATGGTAGTTTCTACCTAGCCTAATTATTTCGACTACTTTCCAAACAAATTATCTGAATTTGAACTCATGACCTACGTTATGGGTGAATTTATTTCAAACTAAGCCTCAATTTTGTTGAAAGATTATCTTCATGCATCACCATTATCACTTTAAAACGCGTTTTTAATGGGGATAGATATCAGCTAATAGAACAACTTTCAAACGACTGTTTTTTATTTATCTCTCAATGCTCTTTTCAAAAAGAATAGTAACCTTAAAATAATAATGCAATCATAACCCTATCTCTATATGACCAGTATACATTTCAAGCAACACATTAAATTCACGTAAAAATTAATTCCTAGCACTTATATCAGTACTAGTGCTATAATAATAGACAAAAGTTTAAACAAAACCTTGGCTAAAGTAAAGTTCTTGCGGGAAACTACTCTTATTATACCTTAAGAGACTGATTATAGTGCTTACGATCCGTGATTGGTGGTAATAAGAAGAAACACTAGAGTATATTGGTGAACAACTTGTGACGTAGGTAATGAAGATTTGTTAGTCATTACTGAAGGAAAAAAAAACACAGATAAAAAATATGGCCACATGTTTCTTTGGACAAAGGTTTTGTTTGCAATTGCGTGTGTTTACGATGGCCTTTTATTTTGTGACTCATCAGATTGCTACTATCGGAAATCGCTAATATTCGTTATTATTTATTTACATCCATGAATTAAGCGCATAAAATAATTAATAGTTTGTATTTATATTGAAGTAACCGCATCGGTGGTCACACACTATAAGAGGTCTGTCACGGAATAAGATTAATTCCTTTTAGACAGGGAGGCCAGGGTTCAAATCTTGTCCGGGTACACTAGGGGGTGGCTTCACCAAAGTCTTTCCCATCCTCTTATCAACGATAGTACGGAGTCGTTTCCTCTTAATTATTCTTTTTTTTACAACGTGTCTCAATACCCATTCGGGCTATACACATGAATTAATAACGATAATGTAATAGGGATGAAGAAGGCGTAATTTAAAAATAATATCTACGTATTTGTGTGGAGGGAGAGTGGCGAACCCTTTAGGGATAAAATTCCCTCAGTACAGTGAACCGGGATTCGAAGTACAATATTATTTCTTCATATTTTAAGACAGAATCTTTGATAAACTTATTAAAAATCGTCATCTATAACAATTTAGTGGTCAAATGATCAGGATCTATCAGATAACGCAGCCATCTTCGACTCGGGAGGACTTTAGCGTGTCAATAGTACCTTTGTTAAACGTTAGAGTGTTTTTCTAATCCAGAGGAAAAGAAAGAGGGGGGCTAGGGGGTCACAATTCATCCAAACATCCAGAAGTAGGGATGATTTTATTGATTTTACCAAACATAACTTTTGTTTTGTTTAGTTCCTTAACATTTAATTGTCCTGCTAATAAAAATAATAAAATAGTTTATAATTATGTAACTATGTCAGCGTTAGAGCATATATGACAATCTAATTACTTGATTTCTGGGATATTTTCTAATCCGTGATCAATATCTTGGTAACATCTTCTTTTAACACTATTACTGCGAGTAAATGCTGCCATTAAGGTCGAAAAAACACAACCCTAATTAGAGAACAGCTAACTCATCTAGGGGTGATAAACCATATTGTAACACAACATGTGCCAACGCATTTATCGGGGTGAAAAACCCTATATGTTTTTGTATATATATAAAATTACAAGATAAATGTAATAATAAATATATAGATATATAAGGAAACCTGACAGTCTTGATTATCACTGAGATTACATTTCCCTCGTAATAATCAAACTAAAAGAGATGGTTTAAAAAAACAAAAATAAAATAACACTTGGATACGGTTTTAACCTCCCGGGGTCAGATCTGTTTTCTTCGTTCTTCCACCGATTTTACGGTCAGTGGAAACCTTAGGTAAGATTATCTCATTTACGTTCATTAATTTATGGACCTCATGCGGGTAGGTCCCCCCCCACCCCCGGTTCCCCACCCAAGTCCCCCCCTTCACGAGTAAGGCACGCGGAAGAACGCGCGACTGACCTGGCCACAAAGATGTCTTCAACGTCACCTAGCACAGCGTACCGCCAAAGAAGGTCAACTCAAGTCTCCCATAGAGGGGGGGCTCATATAGTATATTCTCGATTTCATGGATGGTGCCAAAAAGACACTGATTCAGTAGTGTGTGTGTGTTTTGTTATGGAGGTTTTCGTGAAATTATTCCTGGTTGGTGAAGTTTACATTTATATAAGGACTCAATTCAATCTTATTTTAACCGAGTTGTTCGGAAAAACTATCCAAATTAAACTAATTTTAAATCCTTGTATTTTATAGTCCCAAAACTAAGTCAAATTTATTTTTGTACTAAAGATTTAGTTTTTTGATACATTTTACATAAAAGTTAGTGGTGGTGAATCGGCCAAAATGTATTAAATTCGTTTAATTAGTATGCATTATTTTTTATTTGACATTAAAGACTTTTTTTAGCTAAAATAAATTAAGCTTTCTATTAATTACGCTGTGGCATTAGGAACTCAAAAGCACTTATAAAAGTACACCACCTATTCCTATCTTGAACTAGTTCTATCCAGTCCACCTCATTACAACTTATCCCTTTAAGGTACAGTCTAATGTTATCCTATCTGCGTTTAGGTCTTCCCAATGGCCTCTTCCTATTGGGTTTGCAAGTCAGTATGCCGGATAAAGGTTTTATATTCCCCCATTCGTACTACTTGTCTTGTCGCCCGTAATCTACGAGACTTGAATATCCTAAAGATGTATAGTGATGAGTACAGATTATGTAACATCATTATGTAGCCTCCTCCACTTCCTAGTAGCTTCATCCCTTTTTGAACCAAACATCTTTATATTCCTCAAAAGTAAGAGATCTCTCAACAAGTAACAAGCCAAGTAATAGTAACTATATTCTTTTCCAATTTCCAATCCAATATCGTTATTGATAATTAAAATTGTTCCTAAACTTTAAACTTGCTATTACAGAATTTTATTTAAGTAAAAAAAAATGCTAATAATACTGTAATTTAGTGTGAGCTTAAGAGTCCATCTCAACCCGTAAATAAAACTTAGTTTAGATAAGTAATACAGATTGAACCAGACGCCGCATCGAGGTGTGATTTTTCTGTATTCTACTTTATAAAACATTTCAATTGAGACTATTAAAGCAGTTTTTAAATATTTTTTTTTTAAAAAATGGGGAAAGTTATCTAACTAATCAAATGTTTGTTATTTACAAGTGAGGAATTAAAAAAACTCAATAAAATTTCATTTACCGATCTTAATCATACAGCAAATCTATTTCCCCGGTTAATCGGCTGAAAGGTGGGATATTTACTTTATTTAAATTTATAATATTAGATTTTTCTTAAATTTCCAACTATTAAAATTAATGGCCTCGGGTCGGGTAGTTTTTTCCTAAATTGATTAAAATAAGTTACTAGTTGCACAGAGAAAAAATATGTCTCTCTAGTTGTAGTACAGTTCCAATTCAATAACATATTTGGATAAAGTTAGACTGTATTTATTATTCGGAGGAACACCACCAACCCCCTCACCAACGCCTCTACCTGGCGTAGAGTAAAAATATTATATTAAAAAATAACCTTTTTATTTACCCACACTTCAAGGTGGACATCAAGTTTACAAAGTTATACGGACTACTCATATCGATGGACACGAGGACTAATAGGTCAGTCATATGTTGTCTGGTTTGCTGATGACAGAGAGGTCAGGTTTCGAATCTAGGTTGATATACTGAGATGATTTCCCCTAAACGTCTTCCCCTTCTTCCTTTACGTGAATGTGGATACATTTCCCCTCAATTATATATTTCTGATACCTATCCAATAAGTTTAAATATGTAGGTAGGTTGGACATGAAGCACATAAAAATATTTTAAAATGTTACATTAAGAAATACAATTTGTAAAACTAATTAAAAAAATAGTACCTCTTACGATTTAAATTTAGAACAATTCACTATATTTAATACATCATACTATGAGGGGGGGGAAAAAATTAACAACAAATGTTGTGGTTTTTTTCTTTCTTACCGCGTGAAAACACGACTAAAAAAAAAAGAACCAAATACAATAAAACGAGTTTCAGCTGACAAGTAATAAAACAACGTTTAGAGCCGGGCTACTGTTTGGAGAACCTAAAGTACCTCGGTCAGTCTCTGGCAGTGGCGGTCAAGTCATTAATTTCAAAGAGGGAAATTATTTTTGGTCATTTAAACTTTCTGTACTAAAATATATAAAAAAAAACCTTAGTTTAACGATCATTACCATTTTCTCATCTTCCTAATATATACTTCGGTTCAGAATTGTACTTTAAAAATTGAGATAATCTTCCTCTTGTTTAATTTATCAAACTGCTTTGTATAAAATTATCTCAAAATATAATTAATTTAATACATAGTTGTTGTTTTTTTTTACCACAACGTCTTACTATTCAACCGGTATCCTCACATATTTCACACAAATAAAATTAGAGAAGAACAAGGTAAAATTTTAAAGTAAATAAATCTGCTTTTGTGTTGAGGAAGATTGAAAAATATATCTCGGTACACATTGCCGGGATTCGAAACACGACCTTCCCGTCACCGACAAACCAGACCAGGCTAGTTGCTCGCTAAAGTAGGGTTTAACTTAAAATTGTGTATGTACCAACTATTAATTTTATTTATTAATCGATTAATCATATTAAATATAAAATCGAACTATCTTCGGTGGTCGAATTATTCAATGTGTCACTCTCGTAATAGACTGGACTGATATATCGGGGTTCGAATCCAATTCAAGTGTACTGAACGTGGGTTTTCCCAAATAGTTTTTTTTCTCTACATAAATGTGGGCACACTTTCTTTAAATTTAACCTTTCCGATCATTAACATACTAGCGTAATTAATACATATGCGTGTATCCCAAACGAGTAGTAAAAAGCAGTGTTAAAAAAATTAAATATGAAAATGATTTAAAAAAATATGTTACAATTTTATTTATTTTTATTGTATCATTTTTGAGTCGATAATTTTAACAACTTGATTAGATATTATTTTATAGGTATTATAAAGTGTTTCAACTTTAATTATTTCAATAAACAGTATATATCTAAAATCTATTTCAATTTTAAGGAATCGAACGACAGCGAATCATTTGATATACGTGCATGTAGAGGGCCTACGGTTTCCCTAAATAATAAAAACCTTGGTTAAACTGTTAAATTTAAGCGTATAACCCGAACGGGTAGTAAGACGCGGTGCTAAATATTATTATTATTGTTAAATTTATATTTTTAAGAATGTAATTAATCTATATGCCCCTTAAAATATGTGTTCATTCTTTTATAATAAATGTGTCAAGGAGATTGAAGCACTAATAATCAATATTCAGTTAGGCTATATCTTTTCACACACATCACTATAAAAGGATTACGGTAGAAAGGGAGTTTTAGAAAGTACAAACATGTTTATATATGTAGACAACATATTATTTTACTCTATCATTAGACTTATTTTGTATGTAACATACTGATATATAATATGAAACATGTACATTTCAAATCACATGAATTTACGTATACACAAAGGAAAGGTTTTTATTAAATTTTATAGTTGTTAAAAAAGTTTCTTTCTATTTAAATCAGACCTTATCTGAAAGGTAAGGTTCTTCCTATCATAATCATACTATAGGTGTCAGAGTATTCATATGGCATATCCGTCCTACATATGAAGGCGGGATGGACGCGTATATGAAGAAATCTCGAATCTTTACAAAGTTAGATTTCACAATTATTTTAAAACAGATTTTTCCATCCTGTTGCCAGTTAAATGTGGGTAAATTTCTCTCGAAATAACTTTGCTATTACTGTGTGCTCAAAGTAACGGATATTAAGATGCTTATCACTAAAATCCAAAAACGCTAATAGTCCTTGTAGCCCTCATTGTGCACCTCAATACTCCAATAATAATAATAATAATAATAGCTAAAGGAAAACCTATTTATTTTATTTTTATCTTACTGCATATTTAGGTTATTGATTAAAATTTAAAATTTGAAATGCTCATTATTGTTTTTTAAATATTTGTCGTGTCACACACTTTTTTTGGGAAGTAAAATTGAGAAGAAATGCGTTCCCATTTTCGCCGAGGGATGTTGTTAAACCATTTAGGATAAACCACCCTCAAAATTCCACCATGGAATTTTAACCTATATTTTCCTGTCACTGCTTTCAGGGAAATAGTTTATTATTGATTCTTAAAAAAGATTGAACATTATCAAGTTTTATATTTTTAACTTAAAGCATTAATCCATTTAGAGTAGGCTAGAAATATATTTTTATTTTATTTTAAATTACTTCTACAAAAAGTATGAAAACATCTATTCGTAATTAAATATACAATGACGCGTACATTTTGACTTAGCGTTGCCTATCTTGAAAAAAGGTAAGACTGTCGTTAATGCTTGGTAGTTAAGCTAAAAGCTTCTTCTAGTCTTTGATTACCGAAGTAAGCCCACGCCCTTCCAAAATCCGAGTACGGGCGGACCCAAAAAATGAAAAAACCTGTGAACAAGAGAATGGCGAATGGTCGTAGTGTTAATTGTTCTAAGAGCGAAGGCCATAAAGATACCCATTGTACCTCAAGCGAACCCAGGCAGGAACTTGGTAGTAGAACCACAGCCAGATGAATCTGTTTGGAACATAGGCACAAAGAACAGAACGGTTTGTCTTTAAAACAAACATTAAAAAAACAACAACATGAATAACTGATTTCCTAGCCACAACTCTTCATCCATTTTTAGCTGTAGTCTTAAATTAAAAAACCATTATGACTTAATTTTTTTGTGCTGAGATATATTACTAAACAGGTTTAGTACTACTGACAATATATTACTCAGCAAAAAGTTAGCACTATCTTCACCGCTCGTTCGGTCTTGCTTGATTGCGGGCTGGTGCCACGGGATTTTATTTGATAATTTTTTTAGAATAATTTCATTTTATTTTAATATCAATCAAATAAAAAATACTTTTTATACGTATTTTCAATTAGAAAAAGTTAAATAAATTATCTAAAAATTATTTTATGCAACCAAACCAGATATGTATCATGTCGGAACTAAAAATAAAATGATTTTGTTTATTTGTCTAAGAAATTTATATAATCTATATAGTGTGTCAGTCAATTCTTTTTATGTATAGAAACATTATTTCCTATCTTAAATAACAGAATATTAAAATAATAGTTTTACGGCAATATTGTCGTTTTCAATTCACACATTTTAAATTTAAAATATTAGTACTTTCTTGAAGCACTTAATTTTTAGATACATCAAAATAATAAGATAGTTTGCAGGGTTACAATATCTCAACTTTAATTAATTTAACATCTTACTATTATCCTTGATGTACCACTCATGATATTTGTCATTTAAAGAAATTCTGCACTGGGTAATATTTATTTAACCACATTTATCAAATAATTTAAATAATCAATTATTAATAAACCTATAATAGCACTTATGAATTACATACAATGAATACAAAATTTTGGATGACATCTTACTTGATATTTAAAGGCATGGTGAAAATATTAACAGCTATCAACCCTTCCCCCCATCATACCTTTTACCCGTCCAAGAAATTTGACCATCATGCAAGCATTTAAATTGTTTAACTCTTACTTTAAAATAGATTTATTCTTATTTAGTTTAGACTTCTTGTACAACTGGAAAGTTTCTCAATTATAAGTACTCACCCTTATTGGATATGTTTGCTGACACTAAAAGCTAAATAAATACATCTTACCCTGACCATAGCCTTAAGGGTAAACTGAGAAAACCCTACACGATGTGACAATAATTGTTACTAAAAAATCTGTCCTCATTAATTCTTTCTGCTATGTGCTCATTGATACTTTTACTATACATTGGAAAATAAATATAACTTACACTCCCAAAAATTTCTTAGAAAAGAGAAAAAACTATTTTTTAAATAAAATTAAGTTTTAGAAAGAAAGATATACAATTCAATTCTATTTTATTATTATTTTTATATTCCAGTTCCGGCTCTATTTCTTAAGAAATTTAATTTTTGAATTTCTGTTCCGGTTCTGGTTCTTAAAAATAACTGTTAATTTTGACCATCGGTTCTTGTTACAGTTTGACTTACTTGATTTTAACTACTAAATAATTCAAATTAAACTTAAAATAACAATAAAAGATTGACAATTCTATACACACCCTTACATTTAAAAAAAAGTATCCTTAATACTGCCACCATTATTTGCAATACATATTCTCTCCTCAAAACTTACATGACTTTGCACAATTTATCTTATTAAATTGCATCAACTTTCACCACAATTCTTTATTTAAGTTTTTGAAATTGTTCTCTGGCGAGTCGGGTAGACATGACTCCTTTATATGCCCCGCTAAAAAAAAAAAGTCCAGAGCTGTTAATTTTGGTGAATATGGTGGTCAAGCGATGTCCCCAAATCGTGAAACGAGATGACCAAGAAACAATTTGTGAAGCATCTCCATTGATGTTCAACCTATATTCCATTCACGGTAGGAGTTACTCTCTGAAAGGTCCTTTTTCCTACCAATATCCTACTATATAATAGATTTCTGGTAGGGAAAAGGCCTTTCAGATAACAATTCCTACGCTGAACAAACTTAACTAACCCCTGAACTGCAAAGTAAGGGCATGGTTAGATACTAACAACCTGTGGTTTTAATAAGATGGGACAACGGCCCATACAGCCCAAACATCAATGTAGGCAATACAGATTAGTACTGATAATATTTAACTATATATAATTAAAAGTAAATTAATTTTAAACTAATCTTTATTTAAATAATTATTGTTATTTTTGGTTTAACACTAAAGGCGTTAAATATGGTCTGAGAATAATTTCACTAAAATCTGTAGGGAATAGGATAGTAGGCCTATAATTTAAAGGAAATATATTAAATATTTAATTGAAGGGAAGGTGTTTAAACATGGAAGAAAAACCACCTAGATTGCACCCAGTCTGGATTTGAACCCCACCTTCCCCGTCACAGGAAAACCAGACAAGATGAGTTTGACACTTATTCAGAACTCCCAAAGAAACGGGTTATAATAATTTAATAAAAATAAAGTTATAAAGATTAATTATTATTACTGTTCAACTTAATGACTTCATTTCAAAATAATTGCAGATGATGATGGTAGTAGACATTATCAATTATATAGCTTAACCTATTTATAATATATAATTTAGTCTCTCGGCCAGCTGCTCCTTCGATTGCTTGAGACGTCCTGTTGTAAATTGAAAACTCGCTAATTTATTTTGTATTAATCCCTACTGACTGGAAATTGAAGCTATATGGTTACTACTAGCTACTAGAGGCAATCAGAAATGTTGAAACACTGCTGTAGTTTATGTTTAGATTTATTGGTAACTACTTTCAATAAGTAGCATATGTAATGTACACTGATAGCAATAACCATTCTCTTTATAACGTTTAAATAACAAATTTAAAAAAACCTGACGGGAATCAACTTTTACTGAGAGTAAATATAATAAAATAAAATGTTGTAGCCATAAAAAAAATTGTGCTAATTTTAAACAATTATTTAGATTACTTTTTTTTTTAGGACTGATCGATAATTGAGGGAGAATAGATATTCCTCACCCGCTTCGGTGGCCGCGGAGTCTGACACGCTACTCTCGCAGTAGACTATACTGTCGATGACGGGGAGATCGAGGTTCGAAACTCGGTCGGGTGTACTGTGAGTTGTTATTTATAAAATGGTGCTTCACTTTTCCTTCGCGCAAATGTGGGTACTTTTATTCTAATTATAAACTATTAGAGTAATTAATATAAAAGCGTATAATCCGAACGGGTAGAAGACCCGGTGTTAAAAAAATATATATTCATTCAAATACTAACCACCCATGAAATTCACCAGTACGAATTCCAGTTATTATATATTATATAGGTAGTCGTCACGTATAAATAATGAAAGTATGAATATAATTCAGTTTAAACAAAAATCTGTTTTTAAGTTTCAAACCCTAATAGGTCCACTTGCTTTGCAGCGATTGTTATCATGATGACAACAACATAATAATATTAGTGTTCTATACCATATATTTTAGTTTAAATTTTAGAATATTAAAGTGGGATAGAAGGAAACGTAAGAATTTTTTTTTTTGCCAAAATAAATAAAGTATTGCTCCAATAAAAACATAGAATATAGTTTTATACATATGTAGACCCCAAAATTTATTTAATATCTGTCAAGAGTGTCCTGGAATTTAATAACAACTTTTTATCTTCGTTTAAAAAGTTTTTTAGACATCCCCATGACAGATATTCTGCAACTGTTGATAGAAATATGTGAAGAAAATTAAACTTTTATGTTAGTACTGGAGCAATATTTTATTTATTTTGGCCAAAATAAGTTTAGTCATTAAAATTGAACAAACACTGATATTTTCTCTCGTCCCCTTCCAATCTACCATAATATAAGTATTAAAACACACAATTTTAGGAAGCTATAAATGGAAATACTTTTTTTTTTTGCATCGGTTGGCACACGCTGTAGAGATCAAGGTCATATGGTATGATTTGTCGGCGATGCTAAAAGTTCAGAGTTTTATTTCCAGCCGGGTGTGCTAAGGATACTCTTTCCAAATTATTTCACACTCTCTTTTCATACTAGTGCTGGTATATTTCTTCTAAATTCTACCTTTCTAGTCCCTACCCAACCATATTGATTTAATGCGTATTCACTACGTCTCATTAACCATTTGTGTTACATGCATTTAAATTACTATGGTGGATTAAGGATTAGGAAGGTGGAATTATGTATATATAAATGTTAAACCTTATTTGTGAACTTACCCAATTTATGAATCGGGCAAATGTCTGCTAATTCCACGTACTGTCCTCTTCTGCTGACAATTTCAAGAACTGGGCGAAAAATAGTCCCATACATGAATTGTGCAGCGCTTGTGCTGCCCAGTTCATGAACTGGCTATTTGATGAACTAGGCAGCTCCTATCGATAATCATTTCTTGAACTAGGCTATTACTGGCCCGGTCCGTGAAATGGATAAGCGAAGAACATGTTTGATCTTTAAGTTAATATAACTTTTAATCGGTTTAGAATGGAAAGTTAGGTTAAGTTCGGTTTGGTTAGCTTCATTTTACTATCTTAAAACTAATTTCAGCTTAGCTTATAGTAGATAGTATAATAAGTTCTAGTTCATGGACTGGCCAAGAGCAAATGCAATTTTTTCTCAGTTCATGAAAATATTAATTGACGAAGCCAGTTCATGGAATGAGACGAAATTTTCCCAATTCAAATTGGCAGTTTCACTATTGGGGTGTAATAAATATATATATATATATATATGTTAAATTCATCAAGGTGACCAGGTGGTCTAGGGGTCTGGGTGTCAGACTTCTATGCTGGCGGCCGGGGTTCAATCCTCGGTCCCGGCAAAGATTTATCTGATCACCAAACCCTTCCTTTACCTCTGACAAGACATCTTGTGAATGTGAGGAATGCCAGGCCTCCACCGTGGTTCGGATTCCACGTTAAACTGTAGGTCCTTCATTTTCATCTCACAATCACCCTACCATTACACATTAGGGTAAGTGCGTATAACCCGAACGGGTAGTAAGACGTGGTGCTAATAATAATAATAATAATAATAATAAATTCCTCAATGGCGGTAATATCAATAAAAGTATATAACTATACATATAGGCCTAGTGTTTGGATAGCAGAATAAGGGACTATTTTACTCAACTGTACTCAAAACTAGGCTAGATAGAGAAAAGGAAATCTCCCTTACTAACTGTGCTGTTTTTAAGCTGGAATCAGAACATAATTATACTCATAAACTAGTGTAATATATGCATTATACTAAATGAAAATTTATCTCTCAATTTATATTCTGGGAAGGAAGATAGATACAGAATCAAAATCAAAAGTATCTTCTAAGAAATTATTCGCAAAAGATAGACAATTTTATCTTTTAACACACTAAACCTCACTGATAAGAACATATCAATACTATCATAATATTACGTTAGAAGGCATTTCCATTAATTTTAGGTCAATAACTCTATTATCTATTAAAGTTAATCAAGTTAATTTAGGTAGCTTGTATTCTGTAGTTCTCCTCCAGTTTTTAAGGATTACATCCCATTTTTCAACATGTAGCTCTGTTATTAAAATCATCACTGGTTTAGTTTCCATTTATAAATAAATATACTTATGGAATTTATTATTATTATTAGTTTGTAATTTTTACATATGATTAACACGTTATATATGCATTTTTAACATTGTTATAAAATATATTTGAAAAAGTATGACATCAGAGTACTAAATTTATCATTGTTTTACTAATGGCTATAGATACTTTTTTAAATGAATAGGTCTTATGAAAAATCAAAACAATAAAATATGATATTACTAACTTATTTGTTTATAAAAAAAATGTGAATCTCACTAAAACTAGGGATAAAACAAAACATTTATGTATTCTTTTTTACAAAAAAAAACTCTTAGCCATGAAAGATTAATAACATATCCATGATTTTATTAATAGTTGATATACAAGTTGAAGCTTTCAGTATCTACACTAAATTTGGAATGATAGTTTTTGAATAATTTTGTAATAAATGTTTTGTATTCCTTTAATGTCTTAGTTAGACTCGTAATTATATCAACTGATATTCCACCAGGAATCACAATGTTTAAATCATAATCTAGTTCTTAAACTAATTTACTCGTTTAGACAATATTTTCTAAATCACATTTTTTTTTTACCAAATACATTTAAACTATTATTTATTTACGTGAAAATAGTTCAATCATCTCTATAAAAACATCACACACACTTTTGGGGAAACCTAAATCACCACCTAAATTTTAGGTTTATCGAAGAGCAAAATAATTTGAGACAGCAAAAAAAATATTTTTTTTAAGGTTGTTAATTGATATATTAAAACACTTACCTAAATCTGTTTCAACTTAAAATTGTGTGTGTTTTAGAAACCGCGAGACCAATAAATAAGTATGACACGATACTTTTGTATCGAATACTTATTTCTTAGACGGGACCTGACGTGTTTTCTGTTTGTATACGTGGTGTTTCTAAAGGAAAGGCATTTGATGGACATTAAAAGTGTAACCAGAGCACCAAAAGAGAAAGATTCAAAGTTACGCCTGACATCTGTCGCAGCTTTCAGTCATAACCGAATAAAACTGGCTGTGAAGCCATTACATGGCAGAACTTAAGTGGAGGAAAATAACGAGGGTTTCTATAAAAATAAATAACGAGCAATATTTATCGTCAGGAAACTTCCAAATTAGTAACAGGATGCATATGAATCGATATCAAAGGTATCGAATTTAATTTATGTGAATAAAGATGAAAAGATTTATTATAATAAAAAAAATTAGATTACTGGAAATATTCCATCACATTTAAATTAGGTGAATATTTGGGCATTACAAAAAAGTTTCGTCGTTTATTTTTCTCTCTCTTGAATATGGACAGTTAGATTATTCATTACCAATCTTGTATTATTTAGACATAACTTGAAACATTAATTGAAACTAAACATAAACAAGATTTCAAAGTTGCTACAGATATAATTATTTGAATCAAAAAAATTCATGTAATTAAAAGTAATTGTTCATATTATTTTATAGGCGATTAAAATATTTTAAAATAAAATGTATATTTGAGTTTTGAAAGTTAACCTTTTTATATTTTTTAAATAAAATAAATAGTTTAGTTTACTATGGCATGTAATAATAATAATAATAATAATAATACCGTCTTTATTTGGCCGTAATTGAGGCTAGTGCCTTTTCTTACACTTCCCCTTAGTAATAAAGAACACTTAGTACGTACATTTAATAATTATGTGTTGGTTATCTTATGGATCAAAACTAATTTATAATATATGTACAAAATAATAATAATAATATATATTAACCCCATAGCTTTTCAAGTCATTATTTTACATTTATGTACATATTTAAATAAATATAAGTGAGGAAATTATAACTAAATAGAGAAGAGATAAAAAAATATCATGAAAGTCCGCGTTTAAAAAAATTGAAATTTGTGTGTATAATAGCAAGTTTATGGGTGTCATTTTTATGATATTTAAAAATATATACACCTACTTTTCAGTAACAAGCAGGCCTACCATAAATACGTCACTTTCCCTGACATTACGACACCATTGACCTAATAACATGAAATGCCGAGCATGAGTTAGCAACTCTTTCTAACATGGTTTACATCCAATTAGACGCTTTAAAATTGGATTTGAAGCTCGGATTGACGAACACATGGTTACCCATTTACAATACAAATCTCAACGGTAAGCTCTTCTTTAGACCTAAATAACATGGCACATCTTTTTATTTCATTTAAAGTAATCGCCGCATAATAGCCACGTTGTTGTAGGCAAACTCTCAGTTGAATGACACAATATTTCAATCATAATAATTTAGTTAATGTAATCTCAATTTAATGAAAGAATTGCGAAGCTGTAAAATAAGTTAAAGTTTTTTTTAAAATATGCATTTCGAGGAATTTTAAAAACTGTAAAAACAATAATTTTACCGGTTCTCTACAGGCAATAAACGTGGTCATCTAACTTACATGACGAAAAAAATATATATTAAATTTGATCTAAAGGCTAGTGGGGAGTGAAGAAGGTTAGATAATGATGAGATACACACCCTGTACTCATCACAAGAAATTATTAGGATAATCAGAGACCTGGCGGTCTAGGGGTAAGGTGTCATACTTCTGTGCTGGCGGCCGGGGTTCAATCCTCGGTTCTGGCATAGATTTATCTGATTACCAAACCCTTCCTTCCCCTCTGACAAGACATATTGTGAATGTGGGGAATGCCAGGCCTCCATCGTGGTTCGGATTCCACGTTAAACTGTAGGTCCTCCATTTCATCTCACAATCACCCTACCATTACACATTAGCGTAAGTGCGTATGACCCAAACGGGTAGTAAGACGCGGTGCTAATAATAATAATAATAATAGGATAATCAAGGTTCATAAATCACGGTGGGCAGAAAATGCAGTGTGAATGGGAGATTCTAGAACCGTGTTAAGGGTACTGACTGGCAAACCCAATGGGAAGAGACCATTGGGAAGACCAAGACGTAGATGGGAGGACAACATTAGAATGGAAGTAAAATTAATAGGGTGTGATCAGGTAGACTGGATAGAGTTAGCTAAAGATAGGAAAAGGTGGCGTACTTTTGGAAGTATGGCAATTAACTTATGAATTCCTAATGTCATAGATACAACATTAATTAGTGTAGTGCAATATTGTATTATTATTATTATCATTATTATTATTATAGAAATACAATGTTTTTAGCATTTTAACAATATAGGGTTATTTATTTTAAACTCTCAAGTTGATTAAGGGAGTTTTGTTGAACTATTTTCTAGTTTTTGGATATTTTAAAAACTAGCCTAATTTAAAGAAAAAACACAGCATCCAGACCCCTTACCTTTAATCCATCATTTTGAAAGAGGACCACCCAATTTTTACCTATAGCAAATTACTAATTGGTTATGCTGGGAATCGAACCCTTGAACCCTTATGCGTGATTGACAGATGTGCTACCAACTAAATAAATGTGTCGGACATTACAGTTATAGCTCTATAAAATTTTATTATATATATTATGCCTACCTTATAGTTTATTGGTCATCAAATATAAACATTCACCCATATTCTAGGTAATGTCGAGACTAGAAGAAATAGTATAAACTTTTTCAGTCATATATATTACAGATTGTTTAACAAACGCTTCTAGATTTATGGTCATGTACAACTCTAACTTGGATAAAACATAAATAATGTCATCCATTCCTTACAATCAAACCAATAGCATTCTTTCTCATAAACGTGTGTTAATATAAATATTTTATAAACATTTGCCCGCTTCGGCGGGGATGCAAAAACCTGTAGTCTGGTTAAATTTTCATTTGACGGGAGGTTATAATTTCGTTCTGGGTAGATTTATCGTTTTATTCTAAATATACTTCCACTAAAATGCTGGTATATTTACTAAAACATTTACCTTCATCATATATATCAAGTATCTTGACGTGGAGGGTTGCCAGAGCAAGCAGAACTTGTTTAAAGCGTGTCCGTGCTTTGTTCTCACTCATTATTAACCCCATTTGACCAATCATACATGGGTCTTGCTTGATATTCACGCCTTACATAATAAACACATCATCGTAAATACCTGTCTAATGAATTCTATGAGAACAATTCACTGGTACATCTTAAAATAAATGTACCTACGCAATCAACACTTCAAATAACGCCACTGTCCCTACTCAATTAGTAAGATATATAAATTACAGCACCACGTTTTTGCTAGTCGTTCGGGCTATACGTCTAAGTACTAATTACGCTAATGGATTAGGAATCGGGAAGGTTGAATTTAGAGGAAGTGAAGCCACATTTGTGCGGAGGGAGAGTGGAAAACCATTTAGGAGAAATCGTCCTAGTTCACCCGACTGTGATTCGAACATTGAGCCCCCTATCCTCGGAAGTCTAGCCAACACGAAACTAGCGCACTAGCCAACTACGCCACTGAGGTGGGTTAAACTCAATCAGTAAAAAGATGCGGAAATCCCAAATGGAAAATAGGCACGATAAAAGACACAAAAATATCAACTAAATTTAAGGATCAATCATTTTACCTAATAAATGTGGTGACTTTAATAACCATACGCTAATACAATTTTGCAAATCATTTCTAATAAAGTCAAAATCAATAAAAAAAAAACACGAGTTTATTGATACAATAAAAAAAACGCCCAAATTTAATTGAATTTCAAAGCCGCAAAGGTAGAGGAGAGAGAGAATATTCCACCATAAACGTGACTTACAAATATCTTGTAGAATTCCAGTGGCAAAGAGTGCGCAAGTTTTTCATTAAAAGACATTGTGCGTGGTATTTTAATTATAATGGCACCAGAATCCCATGAGAAAGCAATTGACAAGTCAAAATCATAGGTCACGAGGGAAGGCGTATTTTCATTCTAAGTTGATTTTTTTTCCCCGTAGCCGATGCTACGAGAGTAATGATGATAATTAGCAGTAGCCGTGATGCTAGAGGTAGCAAGTGCTCTATAAAGGGAACCCATTCTCCGGTTTCAATAATAAAAGACCTGCTGAGTGTCATTACTATTAATTAAAAGAGACCAACAGATGCGGCTCTGCCTTAAGGTATGTTGTCCGCTTTTTTTTTTTTGTGTGTGTGTCATCACGTTTTGAACACAGCCACATCAGTTATTCTTCTGAGTGAAGGCACCTACAGTAAAAATAATTTTAAAAAAAAATGCAGTTCAATGTGTTCCCAGCCAAATTAAAACATTCCAATGGTTCATGACCCATTCCCTCATTCCTTACTCAATCGCAACTAAAATGTGTAAAAATTATATGGCTGCTGGCTTTAAAAAAATATTATCATTATTATTAGCACCGCGTCTTACTACCCGTTCTGTTTATACGCACTTACGCTAATGTGTAATGGTAGGATGATTGTGAGATGAAATGAAGGACCTACAGTTTAACGTGGAATCCGAACAACGGTGGAGGCCTGGAATTCCCCAGATTTACAAGATGTCTTGTCAGAGGTGAAGGAAGGGTTTGGTAATCAGATAAATCTGTGCCGGGACCGAGGATTGAACCCCAGCAGCCAGCACAGAAGTCTGACACCTTACCCCTAGACCACCAGGTCACCGATCTAAAAAAAAGATTAATTTAGAAACTATATTTAGCTATATTTATATATGCATGAAGTATTATTTTTATTTTTAACTGTGGTTTTAAAAATAGGCCTCAAACATTCAAGTCCTAGTAGAGTTTTAGTTGTTGTTCGATATTGACTCAAAAATATTTCCGAAAATTTTAAATTTGAGAGCTTTGATTTATTTGTAATATACCTTTTCTAGTGAAAAAAAAATCCTCTATATTTCTACTTGACTGAGTATAAAATATATAAAAAAGTTATGCTTAAAGTTATTACAGTTAGTTAAAAATCCAAATATGTGTAATCATATTTTTCCCCACAAGATAATATGATGGTTATTGTAAATATATATATATATGGTTTATATATATATACAAAGTATTGAGACCGTAAAAAGAACTAACCTGGGATATTGATGGATGTCGACATTTCATGATCCCCCGAACCCTAAAAAGTGGTGTTTACAATGCCCTTTGCCTGTGTGTCTTTATAACCCTAAAATTAAGAGTAGTTTAATAAAGGAGAAAAGAGAAAAAAAATTACTCAAAATAGGCTATAATGATTTTGATTAAAATTCGTATCTAGGTATTGATTAAGATTATAAACAAAATGGCTATTTTAATTTTCCTGTAAAAATGGCTTTTAGTGTGCTTTACAGAAGTGTAAATTTCATGATATCCGCAACTATTTAAGATACTAAATATATTATCATTGCAAAATTGTATTTCTATTAATAATTTGAAAAACTTTTATTTGATATATATATTTATAAAACCAATAGTTTCGAGGATTTTGACAAATATATTAATACAATTGTGTGATCTTTAGTTGTATAATGATACTATTTAAGTCTTAACGCAATAATAAGTAGATAATTAAATCTCTCTAAAATGAGTATGTTATTTTTTTTCTTTAACCTCTTAGGGGAAATGTTTTTACATCAATGATCTATCTCTAATTTTAAACTCAATAGTAAATATTTACCTTTTGAATTGGTCTGAATTTATAAATGAGAAATTTAATAAAAATCGATAACTATTAGATGTGCAGCCCCTAATAAAATGTCGAAAATTTTTAACCGAAAATAGAAATTTTAATATGAAGTATTGACACTTGTGGACCCAATATCGATCTTTTTTTGGTCCAAATATGCTAGTGAGGATTTTAATTCTTTAAAAAGAAAATCATAAAACTTAAATCTGGGAACCAAAAGATGTTTAACGCAATCATAACGCAGTTTTAAATTTGGTTTGCGAGTGTATATTATTTAGTTTCACATATATTACGAGTTTTGAGTAAATATCTCAATTTTTAAACAATAGAGTGAGAAAGTCCGTGCGGAGTCCCGTACCATTTATTTTCTTTGGAGTTTAAGGTCTAAGTTTACAATTTTCAAAAGAGCAGTTTAAAGAAATACTTAAAAACAAATGCACAAATTGTGCTTTACCAAAATATTGATAAAGTAACAAATAAAGATTACATTATAATCATATGTATTTAGGAAATAATGAAAATAAATAGTCTAGCAATATCATGCTTTGATAAGAATTTAAGAATTTTACACTTTGAAAATATCCCACAGTTTATGAGTAAGCATAAATTTCACAAATAAAATAAATATTTATTAGAGTTACAACATAGTTCACTCTCGCATCAACTTATAATGTATCACGGAAGTACATACTCATTTGTATTTTAAGTAAATACTGTACGCAAACTCGAATACTATTTTCAAACAAACTAGATTTGACTAAAACAAAGTTAACGTATTTCAAACGGTGCTGTACAGTTTTATTTATAATTTATAGCACAAGGTAACACTCGAAAGAAAGTTTAAATATATAGGCTCTGTAGTATGCTCGTTCATAAGCACTACATGCTTACATTGATAAATAATAATGAACTAAATAAAAGAGTTCATGGCCCTGTTAATTAATAAATAAATAAAATATAAATCTTTAGTCAAACGTATTCAGACTTTGATACCTCAGTTCACGCATCGATATTTGTGATAATAATATTAACATCCAAGTAACAAATACTGTATTCATGGAAACCCGTACTACCTTCGCGGATCTACCCACAGATGGCTCCACTAGTTCCTCAAGGATTCGCCTAGGTACCGATACGTCTTCTTATATTGTATTAATAAAATAAAGAGTTTGTCTGTAATGAGTATTGCATGGTATCTACCACACGCGGAGGTCTGAAATTTTAAAAATTAGTGGACCTTATGTATAAACGCGTGTATTTTGAAGCAAATATTTTAAAATTTCGACTTTATATTTATTAATTAATTAATTAAAACTCGAGTCAAAAGCAAATGCTCTAAATTAAAAATTATCTTCCACGAACAGTTATTAATTAAAGAACATTTCTCAGCCCACTTTGGTGACCACATGGTCTAAGGCGTCTATATTTCAAAAGACTATACTGCCAATGACGTGGAGATCATGATTATATCCCGTTTAGGTGTACTGACGGTGGTTTTCCCAAATGGTTTCTAACTCTTTACCCACGCAAATGAGGGTACAATTCCTCTAATTTTAACATTTCTTATCCCTGGCCCATAAGCGTAATTAGTACATAAGCGTATAATCCGAATGGGTAGTAAGACACGGTGCTAAAATAAGCTCTCCCGCGCAATGTTGGGTGCTTCAACTAGTATACTATTAAAGTGATCATTTTTTCCCTGGAATTCTCGAAGATGGTCACACTAAAATAACTTATGGTAGATGGAGGTGTAAAGTTTAATTTAAAAGGTTCACATCATTACATTCCTATTTTAATAAATTTGATTAGTATGAAGTGTATGTCAGAAGAGCTACCCGACTTGGTGGTGTACTTAGCAAACGCGCTAGTTTCGTGTAGAGCTTGACTGCTGAGGACGAGGAGATTGAGGTTCAAATCTCACTTGGGTGAACTGGAGGTGGTTTTTCCTAAGTGGTTTTCTCCTCTCACTCCAGATCAATTCGGGTTCACTTCCTCTATATTCAACCTTCACAATTCCCAGCCCATTAGCACAATTAATACAGTATAACTCGAACGGTTGGTAAGATGTGGTGCTAAATATTATTATTATTATGATAATTAATCTCAAAAGTGCTACAGTAAATATTGTTATAATTAAATGTATAAATAAATAGATACATAAATAAGTAGTTCATATGTATTTTGTAGTTATTAGAATAATTCGTATTTAAGCAAGGCGGCTTACTGATGTAGTTGATATATTTGCATAAGGATGTTTGATTTAATCTCCTTAAATACTCAAAAAATACAGAATTGGTGAAGACTGTGGAAACTCCTTAAGATTATTATTATTATTATTAGCACCGCGTCTTACTACCCGTTCGGGTTATACGCACTTAAGCTAATGTGTAATGGTAGGGTGATTGTGAAATGAAATGGAGGACCTACAGTTTAACGTGGAATCCGAACCACGGTGGAGGCCTGGCATTCCCCACATTCACAAGATGTCTTGCCAGAGGTGAAGAAAGGGTTTGGTAATCAGATAAATCTGCGCCAGGACCGAGGATTGAACCCCGGCCGCCAGCACAGAAGACTGACACCTTACCTCTAGACCACCAGGTCACCTAACTCCTTAAGAATATTGGTTACTTTGAAGGAAATATTCTCAAATTTTCAATATTTCTTATGTAAACGGCAACCTTAAAGCATCTAAACGGCTAAAACGATCCTTAATTTCATTTAAACTTTTCTGTTATGATCTGGATAAAAATTGACATTATTTGTTAGAAGAAGTCTAGATAATTGTTTCTAATCATTAACTTTGACCTCAGAAATGCGTCCCTTAGCACAAAAGGTCGGAGATAATTTCCTCCATTTATGACACTTTTATTTTTAACTATAAAACTTAAAAGGTAATGTTTTTTTATCGTATACTAGACCCTTCCCCATCCCCCTCTACCCCCCGCATTATTATTTTCTACACACATATTGAAGAATCATCATAGACTCTACCATAAAATATGAGTGACTATCGACATTTTCATAAGGAATAAATTAAATTTTCAAAATAAAATATAGCCTATGTTACTCACTGATAATGTAGCTTTATATTGGTGAAAGAATTTTTAAAATAGGACTGCTACATTTCACATCCATTTTGGTTTTATTTATTTTGTAATAAGAGAACACTTCATATATAACGTAGAACTTGTGGACTTATGGACTTGTCTCGGTGTTTCGGTAGGTGGCCCCCTTAAAGATGACTCATAGGGTTTTGATCTCATTGCAAGGTTTTTGTTCGTATCCAAAATTATAGAGACTACGGCATATTTTTATTATAAAGTTTTGTCTTTACATTATATTTTATCAAATTGTATCAACAAAGATTTTAGATGCTTTGACTAGACTGATGATGATATGGGGATAGGGTATCGAATCCCGGTCGGAAATATTGGTGGTTTTTATAAAAAGAGCTTTCACTCTACCTCTATGTAAATGTGGGTATACTTCCTCTAAATTCAACCTTCCCAATTCCTAACTCATTAGCGTAAATAAAAATAAGAACATGTGCTAAAAAAATAGTCATAGCTTGGATGGGTCCTAAATTTAACTTCAAGATTGGTTTCATTGATCGATAACAGATCGACAGCAATGGATGATACACTAATTTCCAAGCAAGAGTTATAGATCATTTCAGTGACGTGGAGTGTTGCCCGGGTAAGTATTATTATTATTATTATTAGCACCACGTCTTACTACCCGTTCGGGTTATACGCACTCTACGTTAATGTGAAATGGTAGGGTGATTGTGAGATGAAATGAAGGACCTACAGTTTAACGTGGAATCCGAACCACGGGGGAGGCCTGGCATTCCTCACATTCACAAGATGTCTTGTCAGAGGTGAAGGAAGGGTATGGTAATCAGATAAATCTTTGCCGGGACCGAGGATTGAACCCCGGCCGCCAGCATAGAAGTCTGACAACTTACCCCTAGACCGCCAGGTCACCTTCCCGGGTAAGTAAAATTATCTTATATTGCACATGTGAATGGTTCTTATAACTAGATATAACACTCATCTCCATGAGGGGTGTGAAAAGATGAGCCTATGTATGAATGGACAAATGGGCACAAGAGAACATATTACAGGCACAGTTTTAACCACCTCTTTCTACCCTGGCAACATTCCATTAAATGCCACTGGATGATATACTTATTTATTCAAAGGTAAGGCATACAACTTATTTTAAACCTCTCTGACGGAATAAATAAATAAAAACCTTATTTGCCATCTAGTTATCTAAATTGTCTAATTACGTTATTTATGTTGTTATATATTATTTTAATCCTCAATAAATAACAATTATTGCAAAATTAACTGTGATACAAAAAAATACTCGACTCGTTACATATTATATAGATTCTAATTGTATATTCAAAACAGGTTTCATTTAAAGGTGTGATTAAACTGGGTATTTAAATAAACGAATTTGCCTTTACCATCTCTCAAATAGTGACGTCAAATGTGACTTTTACTTATCTTTTACAAGTATTAGTTTTTTTTATATCGTATTTTGTGTGAAATCTTTGACAAATACAAGTTTTCCAACATAAACTTTTGACTGAAATATTATTCAAGAAAATATTGGGTTCACCGTCTTGTCTTTCTCGGGTCATTTATCAATTCTCTCAAACGGTCGAGATCTAGAATATATGTAAGTTAGTAAAAATAATGTGTAATATATTGTATTAAATTGTGTTAAAATAAGATGGTGTTATCACTTTAAAGAGTCCACCTTGATTAAAATAGTGTTTCCTGACCAAATAAGACCATCATAGCTTTATCTAACACAATGTATTTGTAGTTTGCCCCGTTTGAGTCAATATAATGTATTATATTTATGTAATATATAGTCTGTTATATATTAATGAGCCGTGGTGGCATTAAACACACTCTAAACAAAATAGTCTCAAGGTATATTACTTCCTGTTCAGGCTATACGTATTTATTTACATTTATAGAATATACATGATTGGCGTAAAATTTATAAGAAATGCAGGCCCATCTGAACTTGTGTAAAGGGAAAGGGGTGTATTATTTAGGGGAAAAAACTTGCTGTACATCTAGTCGGGACTCGACACCTTAAGCCTGGTATGCATTGGGTAGCATTGTTTGTCAACTTTTATCGGAAACAGTTTACCATATTTGCCAGCAGTTTTCAAACTGTTTTCCATGTATACAAACAGTTTTCAAACTGTTTGCAAATATGAGAAAAAGATTGTTTGAAAACAGTTAAAAAACATTGTTTCCTGTCCACACTACAATGGTGAAATATGGTTTCCCTTCCAGACTGCAATGATGAAACATTGTTTCCCGTCCAGACGACAATGATGAAACATTGTTTCCCGTCAGGACTACAATGATGAAACATTGTTTCCCTTCCAGACTACAATGATGAAACATTGTTTCCTATCCAGATCACAATGATGAAACATTGTTTCCCTTCCAGACTACAATGATAAAACATTGTTTCCCTTCCAGACTACAATGATGAAACATTTATTCTCGTCCCGACTGCAATGGTGAAACATTGTTTCCCCATCCAGACTAAAATGGTGAAACATTGTTTCCTATCCAGATTACAATGATGAAACATTGCTTCCCATCCAGACTAGAATGATGACACAATGTTTCTTGTCCAGACTATAATGATGAAACATTGTTTCCTGTCCAGACTAAAATGATTAACCATTGTTTCCCATCCAGACTACAATGATAAAACATTTTTTCCTGTCCAGACTACAATAATGAAACATTGTTTCCCGTCCAAACTACAATGATGAAACATTGTTTCCCGTCAGGACTACAATGATGAAACATTGTTTCTCTTCAAGACAACAATGATGAAACATTGCTTCCCATCTAGAGTTCAGTTGAATTAAAGATGTCTGCCAAAGAGGATGCTGTTATGGCTTGTGCCTAAAAAATTGATGTTCTCTCTTTAAAATTGCACACTAAGGGCTTTAATATTTTCCTTCTACTTGATTCGGACTGAGTACTTTTTGACTAATTCATTATAAATATTCCTTTTTTCTACGTGATTTTCATAGTCCACGGATGCCACATCTCACAAAAAATGTGTTTGTGTGCAATATCTTCCAGTGTCCTTTCGCTTGACCATGACATGACAAATGATAAGCCAGGAACTAATGAATTCTCTGTGATCATCAAATGCAAACTGGTCCAGGTTGTTTGTTGCCGGAAATATTGGAAAACACGTCCAGGTAGTTAAAGATTGTCTCTTGTAACCCACCCGAATTGGATGACAAGAAACATGTTTACTTCTCGGAAAACATGACTATTTATTTCCAAACAGTTTGAAAACTGTTTCCCAATTGTTTGCAGATAATGTTTCCACGGAAATGTTGTCTAGTGAGTACTAACTATACTTTACCATCACTGGCAAACATTTAGTCTTTGTAGCCACCGGTGAGGGTAGAAATAGTTGTGAATATTAAAATGGTTCATTAATTCGTGACCAGCTAATTAAATGTTTCACATCGATGTTTCTTTTTAATGTAACAAATCAAATTGCCCCAAATTATTTGAGTAGGCATTTTAACTACGCCCCGTGGTTAAATATATATATTGACCAACTAGAAGTCTAGACACAGTGACCGGTAACCTTTTTGGGCTCCGATATACCTTTAAAAGTATCAAAGGTCCTGCAATCATCCATAATTTCTCCATTCTACCTTTGTTTATATTTTAACAGTTCATCTTATATTTATTCTTTAATTTCAAACTTTCCTACAAAAATTATGTCTTCATATAAAATAAGTAAAATATACATACATTAATTGTTCCGGTGGCCCTATTGCCTAAGGTGTCATTCTCGTGTTAGACTAGACGTTCGCTGATGGGAAGATAGAGGTTAGAATCCCAGCCTGGTGTACTGAGAGTAGTTAAAATTGCACTATTCCTCCACACAAATTCGAGTACACTCTTTCTAAAATGCTCTATACCTCATCCCTACTCCTTTAAAGTAAATATCATATATACGTATAGCCTGAACACGTAGTAAAACCTAAATTTTGTATATCTTTATCAATTATTACCGATCAAGGTTGATTTGGTTACACTCACATATTATTTGAAATTACTTGATGTAGTATTTTTGAGTTTTAAAGAATCAAGGATTGAATTTTAATGACACGATATATTGAAAATTTCCTTGAGCTCGACAGGTTATCGATCTCTCTGGTACTTCTCTGGTCGTTATAAATGAGGATATTTATTAATTATTTAGGTATCGGTGGACACGTGGACTAATTGGCAGGGTCGTCTAATATGCTGGTAGCGCAAATTACTAGTTTCAAATCCCGGCAGGACGTTCTGAGTTTAAAAAAAAATAAAATCGTTTTTCACTATTTCTTCATGAATATATGGGTGCATTTCCTATCTATTATATCTTATAATTATCTCACAATCATATTATTAGGACGGGTAGTAAGATATGGGGGATTTAAAACATACATAATATATGAATTCGTCTAGCTTTGCACTGTGTGAATAATTAAGATGCATGTAGTTCTAGTAACAGGCATGACCTTTTAGCTTAAATAAATTGTAAGGCATATTTTGTTTATAGCCATTGTATCTATAAAGTATAAATTAAACTTCTATATTAAATTAATACTATTATATTTTTTTATCAAGTTAACAACTGGGAGATTGGTGTGATGTTATCTATCCAATGCACTCAGCCTATCGGATGGTCAGTGCTGCCTGCACTTTCTGGTAGAAATCCTATGTATTAGAAGAATTTGGAATTATTGTTGTTCCTCGTTGCCTTCCACACTAAATTTTTACGAACGATCGCGAAAAGACCTTTAAATTTTGCCGGGAAAGGTATTTGATTCTACCTTTCAGGGTTATTTTACATGCCACAATCGAAATGGGACCAACGGCTGTAATTCTACTCTGAAGAAAGTTGTGCTACGTCTTTTTATCGCTCAAGAAATATTCTTTGACCTCGGATGGGTTTGAACCCATGTTCATCGAGTCTAGCGCTTTACCCCAATACCACTGAGGTTGACTGTTATAATACTAGAAATGTTTAATATTAAAATATATTTAAAAAAATATGTTTAAACTCTTAATATGATGCGTATAACCCGAACGGGTAGTAAGACGCAATGATAATAATAATAATAATAATAATAATAATAATAATAATTTTAATATTAAATCACAAATATACGTATAATAAATTTAATGAAACTAATTTAAATAAATATCAAACAAATAAATCAATTATAAAGTTCGTGTAGCATAATTTCCAAGTTGATGTAAAGCCGTTCCAAACGTCTTCGAACATCAGCTGTTAACATCTGGAAAACCAACCGTTCTTGTCTTATTTTTAGGCAAGTAAGGAACGGTACATTTTGTTCAAAGACTACACAAATAATCCTTCCACCTGTAAATTACAGAAGATCCTGGACAACTTTTGTGGCAATATCTTGATGTATTTCACGGACCCAGTAGAGGAGAAAAAAACAAGACAACTAATAAAAATAAATACAGTAATAGGTCTACTCTGATTTGACCTCTGACCTATTAAGGTCAGAATTAAGCCCAGTTATGGCTTATATGCTAAATTTGTTTAGCCATATTTTTACAAGCCGGAGTAATTATGTGTGAAACAAGATAAATATGGCGAGAATGAGTAAAGACAGCGAAGAATATGATTATTTTAAAAAAAAAGAATGAAAGTTGTTTGAAAATAAACAAAGAGAAAACGAAGAAAGAAAATAGAGTATATAAGAGAGAAAGGGAGATAGAAAGACTTTTACACTCTGTCATATTCAAATAAATTCTACATGGACATGCATCTTGGTCTAGTATTCAGCGCCCCCGCCTACTTATCTGGTAGTCCTGGGTTCGAGTCTTGGTGGTAGAAAAGGTACTTTTCCTGAAAGAGAATCTGTTTCTTTGGCCACAATGTACTGGTTAATTAGACTTAAATTAGGTTTAAAATCACCATTGGCTCTTCACCTTCATAATCACTATAATTGCGTAATTTCATTGAGGGTATGACGTGTAGAACACCTCCAAGATGTACCCTGGGCAACGTTTTGTTCACAAATAGTTGCTAAAGGTCTACATACACGGTGACAGAACTGATTACTGCATCGTTCACTTTCAAATAGTCCATACGCTTTAAAATAAAACTTAAAATAAAAGTCATTTTAATAAAATAAAAAAGGTATTTCATATAGTAGAAAAACACTATTTTGGTGAACTGACATTAATGTAATAGGAAGTAATTTTTAGAAAATAAACATACAGTAATTTGTCGAGGTCAATATTATTAATATTTATAAATTATATGATTATTAATATTTCATAGATATTCTTATAGCTATCTAAAGTGACTGTTTCCAAGCCAATATTTTGAAATATACATCGATGACCAATTATTTTTTTAACTGTCAAAATATCCCTAGCTTTCGAAATCAATTTGTTGGCAAATTTATATTTTAGCTTGCTCATAGATCACTTTATTTTTAATAATAACTCAGAACATCTTTCCAGAACTCCCAACTGGTGTTTTCCTACTTATTATTCTAATACCGTGACTTGGCAAGGCTATACTGGTAAAATGTTTGCTCCCTCACATTGCTAAGGATGTGAAAAAAGTATCGATACTTTATTAATATCGATATTTTCTACTAGTATTATTTTACTCGATACCTTTTCCTCGAGACTTTTACTGATATTAGTACTCACACTCCGGTATCGTAATTGTATTGAAAGAAACCATTTTTTTTGTATCCTCACTCATGCTGGTATTAAATGTGGATAAAGAAACAATAAAACTATTTCTCAATTGGTGACCTGGCGGTCTAGGGGTAAGGTGTCAGACTTCTATGCTGGCGGCCGGGGTCCAATCCTCGGTCCCGGCAAAGATTTATCTGATTACCAAACCCTTCCTTCACCTCTGACAAGACATCTTGTGAATGTGGGGAATGCCAGGCCTCCACCGTGGTTCGGATTCCACGTTAAACTGTAGGTCCTTCATTTCATCTCACAATCACCCTACCATTACACATTAGCGTAAGTGCGTATAACCCGAACGGGTAGTAAGACGCGGTGCTAATAATAATAATAATNTCTACTAATATATTTTTATTCGATAACTTTCTCTTGAGACTTTTACTGATATTAGTATTCACACTTCGGTATCGGAATTGTATTGTAAGAAACATTTTTTTAATCCTAAATCATGCTGGTATTAAATGTGGAGAAAGAACAAATGAAACTATTTCTCAATTCTCACCCATTTTCTGCAACTCTAGCGTTCAATCTCTTTAAGCTCATCATAATGCACAGCTGTTCTTTCATATTTGTTTATCAATACAGCCTGATGCCTGACCGGGCGACGGGGTGATGGGCGACCAGCCTACTACCCCTTCCTTTATCAACGAGCAGGGTCATCCTAAACTAAACTATATAATATTGTGTAGAGCTCAATGAACTCGGTTACCTGAAGGGTGCCCCAAGCAGATGAAGCAGAAAAGTTGGTGTGCGTATCTATACAGATACTAACTCTTATCGATACTAGTACGGTATCGATATTGTTCTTCAGCTACTTTTAATGAGTACAGTATCGATACTTTTGTTTCGATACCACATCCTTACTCACAATTTAAATTGAATAAAACTACATGTTACACTTTTCCACTTTTATTTTTAAGCTAATGCAACTCAGGTGAGCTCCATTGGGCGTCGGGCAAACCTCAGCACGTTGTCCATCACTTTACTCATGATAGATCGTCTAATTGTTTCTGCCCCACCCTATAGGTGGAGCTCACCTGAGTGGCATTATCTTAAAAGGAAAAGTGTAATATGTAGTTTTATTTCCTTTAGATTGTGAATAAGGATGTGGTATCTAAAGAAAAGTATCGATATTGTACTCAATAAACGTATCGAAAGAACCATTTCAATACCGTACTAGTATCGAAAAAAGTATCGATAACAGTAGATATCGGTATCGATACGCACATGAACTTTTCTGCTTCGTCTGCTTGGAGCACCCTTCAGCTAACTGAGTTCATTGAGCTCTACAAAATATTATATAGTTTAGTTTAGGATGACCCTGCTCGTTGATAAAGGAAGGGGTAGTAGGCTGGTCGCCCATCACCCCGTCGCCCGGTCAGGCATCAGGCTGTATTGATAAACAAATATGAAAGAACAGCTGTGCATTATGATGAGCTTAAAGAGATTGAACGCTAGAGTTGCAGAAAATGGGTGAGAATTGAGAAATAAGTTTCATTTGTTCTTTCTCCACATTTAATACCAGCATGATTTAGGATTAAAAAAATGTTTCTTACAATACAATTCCGATACCGAAGTGTGAATACTAATATCAGTAAAAGTCTCAAGAGAAAGTTATCGAATAAAAATATATTAGTAGAAAATATTGATATTAATAAAGTATCGATCCTTTTTTCACATTCCTACTAGTTAATATTTAATTTTAAATCAAAGTGTTAATATTCAAGCTATTAATCATCTAAGTGTTTCGGCCCCATCCTGTATAATGATATGTACACATTTTATTAGTTTTTTTTTTTTAACTATTTGAGAAAACTAAGGTCTAATTATGGATTCTCACATAGAGCTAAGCTTTGCTATGCGACATTTTTTTCGTGTGTTTCACACAGTGAGCTGTACCACGCTATACTTTGGAAGGTTTAGTAGAGTATTTGAAGTCTACAAGATAACATGACCTTTTGTGGGTCTGTCCGTTGTGCGCATGCGCAGCAGCTGTAAAAATCATCCGGTCCACGATTTCTCTCGCACAGCGTAGCTTAGCACGGCTTAGCAAATCGTGCTGTGTGAACTTGTTCGTTTAGATACTTTACTAACGATCTTAAGACATAGTATAGCGTGGCATAGCATAGCATAGCTTCATGTGTGAATCCGGCTTAGTGGTTAAAGGTGTGTCGTGGTCAGTATCTCTTGTTTCATAACTTTACCAAGTATTTGTTCTCTCACAATCAGTCCATGAGGTGCAATCATACATAGACTTTGCTATACTTACCTCTCACGGGAATGTAGTCGATTCCTGGACAATGATGGTTCTACTGAGTGATGAAAACATACATAGGTACACTTTGAACTAATTATTCTTACTCTGGAATAATGACACGCCCCTGAAAATTGTCCTTATTAAAATTAAAAAGCTAAGCTTGCTTTATTTCGTCTCAAAGATATACTAACCTCACAAATACAATCAGCTCTTGGTGAATTAATTTTTCATAGCTCGCTTTGATCAGAAAATTAGTTTAGAAAAAAAATTATATATCATATCTTATATTATTCATTCGAATAAATAAAGTAGACCCTACTCTTCCAAGTTTATGGTGAATTTATAAATTTGTCAAGAATGTATAAAAAAAAAGTGTGTAATCGGATAAATAAATTTTAAAAAAAGGAGTCTAAAGCAAGAGAGAGAAGTACAAACAGGATAAAATACAGTGGATACAAAATATGAGAGAGTCAGTGTGTTTGAACCCGTGTAACAATAATTAATCACGTGATATTATATACGAGTAAATATATCACATACTCTTCGTGTCTCCTTCCTCTCCACGACAGCTCACATTACGTTTACCCTCCTTCCTCCACTCTTTCTGCCCCTCTTCAACCGATCTTTCAACCAGTTTTCCTCCTTGAACGTTCAGGAGAACACATCCATTCAAACTCGACACGGGCAAATTTACGTTACCCTCTGAACTTGTTCGGTTTACCGTGGAAGTATTTCTTAATCATGACTAAAGAAACTTTCATTAAGATTATTCGAATCTAATAGACGGTCTTGTCAAAATCATTTTTATTTATTACAATAATTATTATTAACTCACAAAATCAAGTGGTTTTTTTGTGTGCCATACCTAAATAACCTGTACTAAAACATCATATTAAAACATTAATTAAATTTCACTAGCTAAATCAATTTTGCAATGACAATACACAAATGAGTATTGTAGAAACCCATATTTAAAAACAAAATTAAAAAACATATATATTGGTAATATTCAAACTAGCCAAATGAAGTTGAGCTTTTTTTTATAAATAATATTCAGAAACCAATACAAGATACATAATGAAGATATTTAAAAGAGCACAGCTCCTACCGGTGGACACCAGAACTTAACGTTAAATAATAATAATATTTAGCACCGCGTCTTACTACCCGTTCGGGTTATACGCTTTAAGTACTAATTACTTTAATGAATTAAGAATTGTAATGGTTGAATTAAAGGAAATGAACCCGCATTTGCATGGAAGGAGAGTGGAAAACCATTTAGGAAAAACCACCCCCAGTTCACCCGACCGAGATTCGAACCTTGAACTCCCCGTCCTCAGCAGTCGAGTTCAACATGACACGCGCGTTAGCCAACTACGCTACCGAGGCGGGTCTTAACGTCAAACTAATCTATTCTGGTTTACCAATGAAAAGGAAATAGTGATTTGAGTGCCGATAAGATACACCGAGAGAGATTTAAAAATATATAAATAAATACTTTTTAACTCTCCATCTAAGCAAACTCGGGTAATTTTAATCTTAATTAATCCCTTTTTCATCCCTATTCCCAGAATATAATTAGTGAATATATTTCAGGGTCCAAAAATACGGATACACTGCTCCTAAATTCAACCTTCTTCATCACTAAAAAAAATTATGTGGATATCTCCAATGGTTACTAAGACTCGATTAAATATTAATAGTTATGAGTATTTTGGGACATCATGTACACCACTACCTCCAAGATAACTCGCGTATTTCTTCGTATCAATCATGCGTACCAATATTACTCTCTCAGGACCTTTCATAGTTAACCGCAGCGGGCTGCTCTATAAACCACTCATAGTTTGAACTTCGTTTTAAATATCTTTGTGTTTCTTCCCTCACCCTATCCCCCCTCCCACCAACAACCTTACACTTTTAAAAAGTGATGTGTCTTATTTCAAAGTCCCGAGTGTTGGCGCCCTGAAGAGTACACGGCATGCCATGAGACCCGGCCCGGGGAAGATTTAACTGCCTCGCGCATGCGAACTGAGCTGCTGGATCAGAACAATTTGTTATCACGCCATTGGTTGTGTGTGGGTGGTTGACGGCGGGAGGGAGAGGTTTTGAAGGGGGGGAGGTCAATACACACCTTGGTTAAACCATGCTCATTAAGGGGTTGGTTTTTTTTTGTGTGTACCGCATCTCACTACCCTTTCAGGTTATCCCTATGCTTACCCTGTTGGGTTGGGGATGATTAATGTGGAATTTAAATAAAAATATACCCACGGTTTCGTGGAGAAAGAGTGGCAAATTATTTAAGGGGGGGGGGACACTCTAAATTCACCTGACTGGGATTCGAACAACGATCGACATTGTCACATCAATGCCAATCCAGTGTATTGCGAGTGTGACACACCACTGGGGTTTCCAACTGCCAGCCCACGGGCTGCATACAGCCCAAGATACCCCTCCCCCTTTTTTATATTTTGTGGCCCATGAAGTTTCTTGGTAAAGTTATTTACTGTAGTAAAATTAATGTTTTTAGCCGAGGAACGAAAAGTTTTTACTTGAGTAGGAAAAATCTATAAAGTCTCCAACTTATGTTCATGTTTAATTTCTTCCTTACATCTGCTGTAATATATTGACGTATTGAAGATAGTCTATTTTAGTCGGTAAATTCATTCAGTATGTAATTAAATGTGACCCGCCTCGGTGGCGTAATTGGCTAGCGCGATAGTCGTGTTGAGCTCGACTGCTGAGGACGGGGAGATCGAGGTTCGAATCTCGGTCGGGTGAACTGAGGGTGGTTTTTCCTAAATGGTTTTTCACTCTCCCTCCATGCAAAATTCGGGCTCACTTCCTCTAATTAAACCTTCCCAATTCCTAATCCATTAGCGTAATTATTACTTAAAGCGTATAACCCGAATGGCTAGTAAGACGCGGTACTAAATATTAATAATAAAACAACTAGACGTTTTTAAATTACCGCTTCTAATTTCATTCACAATCAAATACCTGTTCTCGTTTTTGCATATTTTGACAGAAATTAGCCGATTAAGATTCGGTCCCGCCACTAGACCGCATAATCCCTGACCTACGTTTTTTCTAAAAGGTGGGAGTATAGTGAAAGCGAGATGAAAGCACTTTATTAAGTTCTTAAATCAAACCTTTTTTTTTACCAAAATAAATCCAATATTGCTTTAAAACAAAAATAGAGTTTAATTTTATTCATGTGGTTATATCAACGGTTATTGAATATCTGCCGTGAGCATAGCGGCATTAGATAAGAAACTTTTTAAATGAAGAGAAAAGTTTTTATCAAATTCTAGGATATCCTTTACAGATATTCAATGATGAAGTCACAATGTAAATGTAATTTTATACGGGAGAATTATTTTATTTATTTTGACCAAAAATGTTTTGATATAAAAACTGCATAGATACATCCCTTAGCTCACGTCGCGTTTGCTGCAATGTGCATCTTACTGCCAGTTTGGGCCATCTTCAGCTAAATTTAATTCAAGAGGCCTCCCATTACCCTCATGGAAAGCGTGTACCTTAGGTATACAGCACATCCTGAGCCAGGTTCGAACCGTGATGCTGTTCAGAAAGATGCGAGCCGGGTGCATCTCCAGCTCGAATTATATCGAAGCTCAGATAATTGAGATCCAAATTGTAATGCTCGTACCGATCTACGACGTCAATCTTGCAATAGACTGGAGGAGGGCTGTTTTCGGGATCATCAAGACCGAATTATCTACCTGATACTACATAGGTTGTTTCGATCTTGTATTTTATCACTGCGGTTTTCCTGAACCTCAACCCACGCCAATGCAGGTTTACTTTCTTTTAAAAACTTTCTAATTTCCTACCCTTTCGATTGATCCATTAGTAACCCGGATGTTAGGAGTATACCACATCCACGGTAGAAGATATGGCGATTCATATCAGAAGGTTCTTTATTTCAAACATTGTCTGAAAGTAACTAATGTCAACCTATTCACAAATAATTATTGATAATATAGTATTACTAAACAAATAGCTATTATTTTCGAATAGGTTGACTTAGTTACTTTCAGCCAATGTTTGAAATAAATAACCTTTCCTTTAGCTGTCACTTAGATGATGACACGTCTCGTCCCTAACTCAATACCTCTTAAATTATTATTATTATTATTATTTAGCACCACGTCTTACTAGCCGTTTGGGTTATACGCTTTAAGTACTAATTACGCTAGTGGATTAAGAACTGGGGAGGTTGAATTAGAGGAAGTGAACCCGCATTTGCGTAGAGGGAGAGTGGAAAACCATTTAGGAAAAACCACCCCCAGTTCATCCAAACGAGATTCGAACCTCGATCTCCCGTCCTCAGCAGTCAAGCTCAACACGACTAGCGCGTTAGCCAACTACGCCACCGAGGCGGGTTACCTATCAAAGAAATCTTTCAGTTACGATGGAAGTAATAGCCGATCTCGTCCCTATGTTTTCGAACCAGGAAAATATCAAGAACTCTACTCATTCCTACCATAAGACTCGCCAAGAACAAAACAAATGTGAAAACATTAAACACCTGATTGCAATCAATAAGCCAAGATCAGGTAGTGTTTAAATATCCTTCACACTTTCTGTTCAAGCACCGTCATTTACTTTCACCACTCGATAAATCGCTATGTTTATTAAATTTAAAATCATTCAAAAGAAAAAACGATTTTGCCACGTTGGATAACTAACTACTTCATTCATGTCACACATGATCAGTTCTACAGCCGCGTATCCCTGTCACTTACCACCTATCCTATCGTAGATGGGGTATACGTGTACTCCCTGATAAACACATTCACATACATATTTAATATACCTTGATATTAGCGTTCTAAACATCTGGAAATGTATGTTACCTTGATATTTGTATCTTAAAACTAAAGTGAATCGACGAGAAAAAAAAATTAGGTAGTTCAAAGACCCGATTCAATGGGCAGGTGGACTGAATTTCAAGCTCATGCAGTCCGGTTTGTGAAAGTAAGTAAAGTCGTCGATCTCATGTCGATTGTGATATGTAAAATAACCCTGTAAGGTATGTGTAAATACCTTTCTTTGCTCAATTTGTATGATATTTCTCGCTCGCTCGTAGAAATACATGGGGTGGGTGGGCTAGTAACCAGCTTCCACTGAAATTAACTTATCACAGAAATCGCAACAAGAAGTAACCGGAGTAACAAAGCTTTGTTGCGGTCTTATGCTCCACTTAGGGAGTTACAGGAACTAATAATAATAATAATAATAATAATAATAATAATAATAATCGACTTTAATGGCGAAGTTAAGGCTACTGCCTTTTCTTACACTTAACCAATACAATTAAACTGAAGTTTAACAAAATAATGTATATAAAAACACACAAAAAGTGTTTAAAGAAAAGAAAACTAGAGCTAAAATACACAAGGATAACGTACCACGCTCGCGCGCGCACACACACCCACACATACACACACCCACAAAGGTGCGATTACTTTCTCACCCCTCTCAATCTCACGAATGAGCTTCCACACGCAGTTTATCTGTGACTCTTCTCTTGAAACCATTAATAATAATATTTCGGCTTATATGTGACGGGTAGTTAAAGATTCGAATATCTGCCGAGTGTATAGGTCTGTGAAGTTGGCAAAGCCCATAACGGTACAAATGATAAAATCCATACCAATTTGTCACGACTGCCTAAGACAATTCAACCATCGAGCTGGTAAAATCTAGTTTAAGGTTCCTCTAAACTATTCTTTTAGTATTCCTGAATGATTATTGAAACTAAACGTGGCTATCCCGAACATATAGTAAGACGCGAGGATAAATAATCACAATATTGTGACTATAACTGTAGCACCTAAAAATAAAATAAAAACAAATCCCAAAGAAGGTGCCAATAATAAATGTGCTCGGGCCAAGAAAGAGTCAGCCAAGGAGCTGGGAATCAGGTAAAAGGTCATCATCATATGGTTTGACCTTGTACTCGTATGATGATCTAATGTGGTCATGTGTGNGTGTGTGTGTGTGTGTGTGTGTGTGAAAATGGAGCCCTCTATCTCCTCTTTTCTCTCTGAACTAGCACTTGGAAATCACGCAGGAATACACAATTTAGGATCATTCGTTTTCATTACTTTCTAACACGAATTGCGTGCCATAAAACTAAGTGATACTGCAAACTCCCAAATCATGCTCAGAGATTGACTGGAATCCAGTGTACCGTCTGATTTTAATAGAAATCCCCTTATTTGAAAAACTGGAAACTGTTTTTATCATTGCGTCTTACTACCCGTTCGGGTTATAGGCCTATGATTATAAACTTATTATTTTGCTAATGGTTTTAGGGGTGAGTAAGGATATATTTAGAGGAAATGTTTCCAATTTTTTTGGAAGGAGGTTGGAAAACTATTTTGGAAAAAAATAACCCTCAATACACCCAACCGAAAATCGAACCTCGATATATACGTCCTCGGCAGTCTCGTATAGTGAGAGAGTGGCACCTTAGACCATTTGACCACCGAAGTGGGTAACTGAAAACTAATGCTGCCATAATAGTAGGGAAAAATTTACAACTGTATTTAATTTCCTAGCCTGTTTAGTTAATAGTTTTTGTGTAACCTTTTAGATGGATATTTATTATTATTATTATTATTAATAAAACCAATAACCCGCTTCAGTGGCTGCATGGTCTAATGGGATACTCTTGCAGTAGATTAGACTGCTGATGGCGGGAAGATTGAGGTTCGAATCTTGGTTGGGTATAATGAGGGTGGTTTTTTCCAAAATTGTTTCCCCTCTCCTCCATGCAAATGTAGGTAAACTTTCTCTGAATATGACCTTCCCAATCCCTACAGTAATACTACAACATTATTCTGCCTATAAACAATATTTTACCGGCAGCGAAATAGAGCAAGTTATAAACATACAAGACTGGATTTTGTTTAGCGCCGCGTCTTACTATCGGTTCAAATTATACGCATATGTATTGTTTACGTTAGTGAGTTCATTATCAGGAAGGTTGAAATTAAAGAAAGTGTACCCACATATACGTTTAGGGAGAGTTGAAAACCATTTTTTAATATTCAAAATTTCATACACCCAGCCGAGACTCCAACCCCGATTTCCCTGTCATCGGCAGTCTACTCTAACACGATAGAGGGACGCCTTAGACCATGAAGCCACCGAAGCAGTAGGTATATAAGAGTGACAACCTTGTGAGTTGCTTATTTGACACTTAGCAACCGTGTTCAGTAGAGATTGGTTGCAGCTTATAAGATTTTTTTAACCAGCAGCATTAATTTAAAAGTCACTCAAATTTGGTATTCTATAAATATGTACAGTACTATAAAATAAACCTCTATGATGTGAGTCTGAAAGCGAGCTATTATGACCTAGCGGCCGCCACCATTAAATATGATAAGTGTCGACATTGGCGGATAGAGGGTGTCAATGAACTATCCAACCGTTAAGCTCAGTGTTATAAACTGGAGCTGTTAATTATTTACCCAACGAGCTCCTCATTTGCCCTCGCGATGCTGAGTTAGATCTCGTTACAAAGCCACTTCTTCCGAGACCTCATCTCAACGCATTGTCCTGATTACTAGCGGAAGAATTAGAAGGTTCCGGGAAGGACATTCCAAAGTCATCGAGTGACCAAGCTTAAGTAAATTATTTATTAACAACATAAGTGATACAATGAAGGCACATAAATACATTATATAACATGGGTAAATAAATTAATGCCCAGGAGGGCGCACCTGGACGTGAGAGTTCTTCAGTTTTGACGAGCTCTGCAGTCGTTTGGGTTCAGTTCTTTCCCTGTTGATAGTTGCGTTCTAGTAGTCGGCTTCCGTATCTGTCGGCTGTAGCCGGAATTTACAGGAACGTTCTTTTCACCTCGCAAGTCCATGTTCCCGGTTGAGGCGGCGATCTATTCAATCCGAATGTGGGTTCCAACAATGATTGTGTCGTGTTTATGAGGCTGGCTCGTAGCGGCCCGGCTGATTAGTGGTGGAATTTTTTCAGTACATGTTCGTTGCGATGATCTGCTATTCAGAGTTTTCAAATAAAGGGCTTGTATTGAAAATCATGCTTCAGTTATTGTTCGTTCGTTCGCATCTCGCAAACACCAACACTTCATGGTCTCTTCTCACACCTTGTTTTGTAGCTTCGGTGGCGTCCATTGTATATAGTTGAATTCTAATCACCCCCTAAATTGATTGAGTTCTGTTTTAGTGCACACTTGGTTTACGATCCGCCTAAGTGACCGAATGGTTTAAGGCGTCACTATCATGTAAGACTGGCTGGCCGATGTCACTGAGATAGGCTTTCCCACTCTACCCCATTAGAGTAATTTTATCATATATCCGTATAGCCTGAACAGGTAGTAGGGCACGGTGATCATTCTTTTAAAAATTTGTTCACAAACATTCCATATTCATTGGCTTTGTTTTTGTCGAGTTATTACTTTACGCCAATCCTAATCTCAAACTATGATTTTCATTATAATGGTGTAAAATTGAAGGTAGTTCTTAAAATGTGATATAGGCTTAGTAATAATTTTCATTTTGTAATAGTAAGTATTTCAACTGTTTTTTCCTTAAGACGATGACAATATATATATTTTTTAAAGAAGCCCACTCTACATTTTTAATTTTCAAAATGACCCCAATTTTCACGCCTGCGTTACGTGAACGTTAATTAAATTGTGATCCCGGAAATTGAAAGCAATTACTCTCAGTTAATCGAGGCCGGGATTCAAACAATGACATCCCCGTCACCATTAAGTCAGACTAAATTATACTGACGCATGCTTTTAGTGGGTGAAATATCAATTAAAACTTGAAATATCACTATCCCATATCGTGTTAAATGTCCGGCGACACGACCTTTCTGGCGTCACTATGGTATCAGGGGAGTATTTAGTGGAGATTTTATAATCAAATCGATCTATGCAGAAAAAACCTCAGTCAAACAAAAGTGGTCTCCGTAATTCACTGCAGAAATGGTCATCAGCGTCATTATCTCTGCAAAGAACACGTCTTAAAGTCACTATATATCGATCTTTAATGTTCTTCGCGGGAAATTATGGACACTACATTTGTTTGACTGAGGCCCTTTATGCAGAAAGCGATTCAATTAATTATCGAGTCAACATTACCCAGTTTGTAATTATGTGCACATGTGGTTGTTTGTTCCTCCCTCCCCCCTCTCCCCCTCACCTTCCTTCCCCCTTACCTTCCACAGGATGATGTACTGGCGGCAGGCCAACCCAGAGACCGGCCGATACCATGCATGTGATTAGTATGCCGGAGAGGTACCACTTCTACATCCGCCTGACGCTCAACTACCCTCACATGTACCCTCACGTGCAAGACCACATTCCACAATCCCTCACTTCTACTTTCGTACACAATACTGGGATAACTTGATTCATAGTTGTCTGCAAAGATTTTTTTTTTGTCAAACGATTGTCAGTGATTATTTACGACGTGAATATTCAAGGAGTTGTTTTAGTATTTTCCAAGTATTTGAATAATTTCGGCGTTAATATTCTATGTCACAGGATTAGTTTTTTTTTTTACTTAAGTGGATTAATATCGAATGATGATTTGTTTTGACAAAATAAGCTCAAAACATGTTGTTATTCTAAGTAGTTACATTCTCAAACACGAGGACATCCAAAGTAGGTGTGAAAATGAGCATTAATAAACAAACAAATTGGTAACCCCCACCCATTTGTAAACAATGTACGTGAACACATAAACACATTCAAACATGCAGCTAGTGGCTCATCACGAGCATTGGTCGCGCCGTATCGGATCAAAATAGGGCCGTTATTTTGACCATCTTGCTATTTCATCTTGACAAGCTTGTTTTTTTAATGAAATTTTGCATAGAAGATAGTTTTTTATAACCTAGGATAGTATATATGTTTTATCATCTAATTTTAATACCCATTCGTGTTATACACATATATTAATTACGCTAATGATTTATAAAGATTAAGGTAGAATTTAGAAGAAATACATCAGACTCTAAGTATATAGTGGGAAAACATTAAGGAAAATCCACCCTGAATACACCAGACAAGTATTAAAAACCTCCTATAAGGATCCTAAGTGGCAGGGACTAAGCTCACATCGGTGGTCACGTGGACTCAATTTCAGACTCATCTATTTTGGCTTTATGGTGATAAGGAGGCTAGGGTTCAAATTTAAGCCGGGTTTATTTAATGCTTTTCTCTATATAGTTTCCCACTCTCTATCCATGAAAATTCGGACACATATAATCTAAATTTTACCTTTCTGATTCCTAACGTAATTAAAATGTATATAGTTTGGACGTAAGTGAGTATAGGACGACATTTTTGGGGGGAAATAAGCTGTTGTTTAGTCTTATTATGTACTTTTTAGGAAGTTATCATTGTGAATAAATACAAGAGCACATAGCTGATATGTTATAAAAAGAAGAAATAAATGGTTTTACCGTCCAAATTTTAAATACATTTTAAAATTATGCTACTAACTCTGCTATCACATTTATTCTGATTTAAAAATAATTTCACTATAAAATAACATATTCAGATTTTTTAATATAAGGTTTTGTTGGTACTAGAAATTTCACAAAGCATAAGTATGGTTACTATTGAATGGAAATCCTTAAGGGTGACTACTACTTGAAGGGAAAATTATCACATTGATTTATTTATTATTTAATTGACAGCTTTAAAGCTTAAAAATGACAAAAAATAATCCTCTTGGATGTTATAATGCTATTTTATGACCATAAAAACAAATGACTCACCAGTATTTGTTGAAGTATGGTTATATCTATAATCCATTCACCACAGGAGTAATGGAAACTGACAGGAAAAATTATTAGATCTACTTTTATGTACCCATTCACCAAAACCAATTAGCTGCAAGACCATAATATATAGATTTGTTGTCATTTTTGGCAATAGAAACTTTCAAAATAAACCATTTGTTTTTAATTATAGTTTTTTTCTTTAACCGTTTTTACATTGTTTGCTAGCTGTCAATTACCTCCCCTCCTATGGTGAATGGACTATAGTTCTCTATAGCTTAACTTTGTCTCAGGATGGACACAATTCAAGGTGTATTCTAATCGGTGTAAAATATTCTAGGGGCGTATTCCCATCGACCAAACATCAAGAAAAGTTCATGTAAATATGGCTTTTGAAACGCTTAGTGTCTGATCTATGGGGAATATTATTTTCCAATTAATAAGATATACAATAGAAGAAGCAATGCAATTAAACAAGAGATAAGTTTAACAAAAACCAATAAAAATACAATACAAAACGTTTTGTTATAGAAATGGTTCAAAATGGTGTCCTCCAGCTTCAATGCACCCTCTAAACCTGCGTTACATTCTCTGTTGAATACACATGGTGTGTTACGTATTTGCTCACATCCATTTAGGATACGTTCTCTTAAAACCTCAACATCAGGCACAGGATTTGAGTAAAGAATGGACTTTAAATGTTACCAGATATAAAATCCATCGAGTCCAAATCTGGTGATCGGGCATGCCATTCAATGGATTCTCCACGACCAATCCATCTTTGAGGAAAACCCTTTAATCACTCTAAAACTAAGTGTTTCTATACCCATGTTTATATGAGCTTTTATTAGTGTTTTTTTCAATGGGAATACGCCTCTATAATATTTGACACAAATTAATATACTCCCCGTATGATAAAACACCACTTAAATACTAAAATATTACGGACTTATGAATATTCAATTCGTATGTGCTCTGATAGGCAAAATATTACTCCTTTCTTTTTATGTATATTGGGGTTTATGTAAAAGTAATTGTAAGATATAAAATATAATTGAGTTCTTACAAAACTGTGTCAATACTCTTTACTAAGGGTTAAGAAACATATCATTAAGTACACTTATAATAAAATAATATTTTAATATTATTATATATAGATTAGCGCCGCGTCTTACCACCCGTTTGGACTATAAGCATATCTACTAATTACACTAATGTTTTAGGGATGATGAAGTTAATGTACCCCCATTTGCGTGGAGAGAGAATGGAATACTCTTTCTAAAAAACACCCTCAGTAACCCAACCTGATTTAAAACCCAGATCTTCCCATCATTGACGTCCCATTCTATTACGAGAATGACGCCTTATTCCATTCGACCACCGAAACGGGTTTTCATACTAATCAATCCGATGAACCATTTTAATACAAATCTAAACGTGATGTCATAAACTTTATTTTAGTCTTTCTTTTTCTTTATCACCGCTCTGTTTAGATTACCACTTGAGGTTTAAAAAAAGTCACCTCGTTTTAGTATCTGTTTGGGCTATTCGCATGCATTAGTTACGCTAATGGAATAAAGATGAGGAGGGTAGAAATGTATCAAGAAATATTATCGCACCTGCATGTAGAGAGAGTGGTAAGCAATTAAGAAAAAAAAGCATGATGCAAACCCCAATATACCCGGTAATGATATTCCAATGTAACATGGGGGTGAAACAGACCACACGGCCACCTTTGAGAGTATAAGAATTTGGAACGGAAGTTTATATTTTAAAATATAAGAGTTGGAAGGGGTACGTTGTTTAAGTCATGTCCTCAAGAGGGGTACGTGACTGAATAAAGTTTGAGAATCACTGGTATAAAAAAAGTTAGTAGAGCGTGGGAATTAGTATGACCGCCACCTTCACCTACTTCCCCCGTAGTATAGTAAGATTTTCTAGTAGACCCCATTTAGAAAAAATAGCTTCATATGTCCTTGAGTATAAACCATGAAAATGTGGCATTAAAATTAACTTCAAGGCGTAAATCATCGTTATGTGTTACGGGTGTGTGGTGCTCCGAAATGTCAAAGTTTAGGTAAAATCTTCTTAGCTTAATCTTCCGGTTCATACAAAACGCTCAGCTATGTTATTTCACCCTGTGCTGTGCTATGTTATGCTAAGATTTTGTCAGTTTGTTTTCACACTTATGGCTAAGCTTGGTTTCTTTCTGGCCTGTTCCAGTGAATATAAGTTATGACCTTCTCCAAAATGTCTTGTTTGAGTTCAGATGAAAGCCTAATACTGAGGAAGAGGAGCTTCTGATATTAGCAGCTGTTTTAGAAGAGGAAGAAAATGTAGGACTTTTCAACTAACGGTTTATTTATCAAATAAAAACACTTAATAAATATAAAACCTAGATAGAATATCACTTAAATACACGTGAAACAAATGTAAAACAAAACTCAAAACACTTCTTTGGCTATTTTCAACCATCTAGCGCTGCTTTTGTTCAACACGTAGTCCAAGATGCATTATGCGCATGCGCAATTTAAGATGGCTCAAGATGGGATATGGAGTAGAAATTTCCCTTCCAGTAATCAGAAAAACCTAGCACGACATAACAAGACATACTCTAGCTTAACTTAGCTTTCATTGTGAACCAACCTTTAGACACCCAAAATAGCTTTTTCCTCTTCAAAACATTTCGAATGAAGTATAAAACTTCAATATATTAAGAGCATAATTGAAATATCTCACTAAACATGAGCTTTTTCAACATTTTAATAAATTATTTAGAACAGCTACTAAACAGTATTTTAGCACATACTAGATACGCTTCGTTGGCGGAATGGTTTAAGGCGTCACTCTTGTGTTAGACTGACCTGCTGATGGTGGGGATATATTGGTTCGAATACGGGTCAGGTCTACTAAGGGTGGGTTTTCTTAAATGGTTTCCCACTCTTCTTCCACGCAAATGCGTGTAAATTACCTCTAAAATTATTCCTTCCTTAACCCTATCCATTAGTGTAACTATCATATATGCGTAAAACATGAACAGTTAGTAAAAAAAACAGTGATAAAAACCAGAACAAAAGACTAGATATTAGATCACATTTATAACGTCAGCATAGCTAAATTATTTAGATAGGTCAGTATAAAATTGTATAAAGGACCTTGTTTTTTTCTCTACATATAATTTTTTTTACCTAGATGCACTTAATGCATGTTTTTGTTAGAAAAATTAAAAATTAAATCATGTAACAACAACAAAATCCTCGTCATTGACTGGATTTTCTTCGTGTGTTTCAAGCTTTGCTTCCATTTCACTTCACATTTAAAAAGTTACCCTCGCACCTTCCTAATATCTCTCCAATACTATTATTATTATTATTATTATTATTATTATTATTA
>CABFOV010000319.1:45820-71435 GCA_902141375.1 Timema poppense
TATTATTATTATTATTATTATTAGCACCGCGTCTTACTACCCGTTCGGGTTATACGCACTTACGCTAATGTGTAATGGTAGGGTGATTGTGAGATGAAATGGAGGACCTACAGTTTAACGTGGAATCCGAACCACGGTGGAGACCTGGCATTCCCCACATTCACTAGATGTATTGTCAGAGGTGAAGGAAGGGTTTGGCAATCAGATAAATCTTTGCCAGGGCCGAGGATTGAACCCCGGCCGCCAGCATAGAAGTCTGACACCTTACCCCTAGACCGCCAGGTCACCTCCAATACTATTCTCCCTACAAAATGTACACTTAAAGAATATCGTAATAATGTTTTAAAATAAAGAATTACAATTGTTACCTTCCGGTAAAAACCCATGAAAGAATAAAATGTACTCTAAATAAGTGATGGACGGCGTTTCCCCTTTTTGTAATGAGATGATCCTTTCAGGGCAGCCGCTTGGTAGCAAGGTAGCAACTCCGTTATTGTTATCATTGCTTACACTCGACATAAATCATGAACCAGCACCAATTACATCTGACAGCATCCTCCCTTCTAGAGACGTGGTTTCACACTGACGAGGAACAGTATCTTCAGGTACAACTTTCCTTTGCAACTGTACACACGTAAGATTTGTAGGGTAGGCCTTCGGGTGAAAAACACAACGCTAATCGTCTCTCCTCGGATACAATGATGACTCTTCATTTTTATTCTGCATCTGATCAAGGGTCATCTGCGAAACATCAGAGGTCTGCAATGAATGGAGAAAGTATCGGGATTGTGTAAGTAATATGATTAAAAGGGCATACATGTTAAAATATATATATTTTTTTAAACTCTGAGCCAAGGGTTAATAACTTGAAAGTGCCCGAGGGTCACAATTGAATCAACGAGTCTATTGATCATAATCAGCTATTTTTTGTCAATTTTTGCAACAACAAAAAACGAGAACCGGTATTTAATTGCAAATCAAATTAAGTTTATTATTGAATGAACATAATTTGGAGCTATTATATAATTTTCTCACCCAAGTAAAAACTTTCCTTTTATCGGTTTAAAACATCAATTTTTAACACAGTAAGTTACTTTTACTAGAAACTTCATGAGCCAAAAAGAAATAAAAAAAGAATCGTTAGCTACCAGTTGGAAAATCTGCTCTAAGCAAGGTTGTTATTACAAAATTCACTTTTTCAAAACCATTTATGTTTTTTTTTCTTCACACTTTCTCTTCTATACGTCTGGACTATCCGCATTTAAATACAATGACAAGATAAGGGTTATAAAAATATAACTTTGAAGAAATGCACACTTATTTGCTTGTCGGGAGATGGAAAAAAATATGTAAGAAAAACTAAAGTACACTTAACCAGGATTCGAACTTCGAATTCCCAATCACTGACAAAACATGCTACACAAGTTTGGTCTAAATTCCGAATACCCATCAAAACAGTGTTCATGGAGTCAAACTTATTAAATATTGGTTTTGTGTCTCTCAATTACAATGATATATACATATTTTAAACCTTTTTAGACACGTCAAAATACTTTAATATACTTGCATAAGTAGGAGATAAAAACATAAAAATTAAAATACACATTGAAGATGAAGTTATTTTATAAGATAATCACTTGACTGTTAAAGAAGCAGAATTTGACTTTTAAATAAACTACTAAAATAGTATATATTATTTCTAAATAATCATTCAATAGTCTTACATGCTAAATTTTAAGATATTTTTTTACTTAAAGAACCGACTATGTATTCTAAGCTTATGAACTATAAACATTTACGAAATTTTTCCTTAATTTTATTTTCCTTTAATTTTATAAAATGTTGACTAGTTATATGAGAGTGAGATACCCACATCGGTGTCCACGTGCTCTAAGGCGTTACTCTCGCAATATACAAGATTACGGGGAGATCGCGGTTTGATCCTTGTCGGATGTACTGAGGGTGGTTTCCCCACGCTCTCTACGCAAATGTGACTACACTTCCTCCTATATCAACCTTCATCCACCCTAACCCATTAGCGTGATTAGTACACAAGCGTATAACCCAAATAGGTGGTAAGACGCGGAATATATTTATACAATTATTGTTATTTTTCCACACAAATATAATTTTATAGCATTTATTGAACACGGTGAGTTTGGATTATTATTTTGTGTACGTATAAATGGTATTTTCAAATATATTTTTCAAACCTTTATTTAGATTAAAGCAACTTTAAAATATAATTTTCACTCTAGTTCAACACCTTAGCACACATATTCTTAAATTAAAGCTACCCGCACCTGGGATCACACGGATTGAGTGTCAGACTCATCTGATCTGGTTTACCGGTGATGAGGAAGTTGATTTTCGAATGCAGGACTGATATACTAAAGGTGTAGTTTTTTTCTTATATTTATAGCTTCCCATCTTCTCTGCATGCAAAATGCGTGTACGTTTTCTCTAAGTATCACCTTCTCCACCCTTACTCTATTCTAGTATAGTTAAATATTTATAGACAGGATGGGTATTAAGGTGCAAATAAAACATAAAAAACAGAGCTAATTAATAGGTTTTTAGACCTTTTATTGAATAGTCTACGATATAGGTCGAAAAACTATTCACACTATAAAATACACAAATAGTTTTATATATTTTAACTTTATTTTATTTACTTAATAAGGTTAATATTTGAAAGGTACAAGGGAAAAAGAGATCAAGTAGAATTTCAACTTAAATTGAGTTAGTGCTGCCATCTGTTATACATTCATGATACCTTGCTAATTAACTTTGGATTATGGTTAAGAGAGATCTCTGTCATTCTAAACAATTTTTGTTTTATTAATGTTTAATTTATTGTGGTTTTTATGGGGTTTTAGATATAAAAGCAGTCCTGAAAATTGTGTGAAATGTGACTTTCACTATTTTTACCTCACACCCTTCATTTATTCAAGTAATAAGCAGATATGTAGGCCATATAATTATGAAAACATATTAAAATTCTTTGGATCCTTAAAAAATGGTCTTGCCATTTAATGATTAATACATTTAATTTCATAACCAAATAAACCTTATCATATAATCAAAAACGATGCGAAATAAGCTCTAGAAAGATTAATAGTTTTTCTTGTTAAAATCTTGTCAGACAAGAGTAGCTCCTAATTGTTTTATCCTTCTCTACAATGTTCCGAGCAAGTTTAGAAAGGGCGTAGCTTGGGTGCTTTATCAGCGCGTGTTTCGTGTTACCACACTCTCAATTTTCCCAGGTACAAAAATACAGTCCAAAACTCATAGAAAGGTCCTTTGAAAATAGTCATATTTTTTTATGAACAAAACTGATAGCAGTTTACTATTTTATAATAAAAGCTATTGTATATATGTATAGATAATATGTGACCACCTCTGTGGTATAATGGTTAGAGTTCATAGCTATACATCCAGAGCCCCCTCGGTGGCATAGTTAACTAAAACGCTAGTTCCGTGTTGAGCTAGACTGCCGATGCCGGGGAGATCGAGGTTCGAATCTCGTTTGGGTGAACTGGGGGTGGTTTTTCCTTAATATTATTTTCACTCTCCCTCCCTACACAAATGTTGGTTCACTTCCTCTAAATTCAACCTTCCTAATTCCTAACCCATTATAGTAATTAGTAATTAAGCGTATAACGCCGAACTGCTAGTAAGACGTGGTGCTATAATTTAATTCAAAATGTACATACCCAGAAGTCCCAGGTTCAATCCCCAGTGCTTCCAGATTATTATTTTTTTTTTGTGAAGGGGTTGGTCTGGAGAGGGGTCAAATCAGCCTCGTGAAGACAATTGAGAAGCTACTTGAATAAATAAGTAGCAGTTCCGATCTAAAAACTGAGACTAATGTCTGGAAGATTCGTTGTGATGACAACGTGAAACCCTCTAACCGTGAATGTTGACACTATCTTTGCCAACATGTGTTGGTATTTGGTCGATATATCACCATTGAGGGCTGATGACATGGTGTATTTTTTATAATATCTATCTGAAGTGCCGCAGTTAACATGACCTAACGTATACATACGTTAAAGTAGATCTGATAGCTTTTCTAACTGTCAGATAAGGCCCTTCTCATGAATATTGAACTGTAAGTTTGAAACAACCTTCCTAAACAGAAACAAGTGTAATTGGGTAAGGCAACCTTAGGCTAACGCGGAGTTACGAGACTAAAAACTATTCATGACTTGTCATTGAACCCTTTTAATAGTTTTCCACAAGCTTGTTAAAATAGTTAATTGCCTCAGACCGCCTTTTCCATGTAATTTTTAATATAAAACTCTTCTCACGTTTTAACTGAAACATTATTATAAAAAATATTAACTTTATTAATTTTGTAAATATGTACAGATTTAAGTAAGGAACGAACCATCTAGTCATTAATAGCTTGAACCTAATTATAATATTTTCACAGTAAAGTAAGGGCTCAAATATTGAGTTTTAGTCTTGAAATTAAATATTATTATTATTATTAGCACCGCGTCTTACTACCCGTTCGGGTTATACGCACTTACGCTAATGTGTTATGGTAGGGTGATTGTGAGATGAAATGAAGGACTTACAGTTTAACGTGGAATCCGAACCACGGTGGAGGCCTGGCATTCCCCACATTCACAAGATGTCTTGTCAGAGGTGAAGGAAGGGTTTGGTAATCAGATAAATCTATGCCGGGACCGAGGATTTTAAATTAAATAGTCAAGGTGGGAATGTACGAAACACGTGAAAAGGGCACTGTTATATTGATTTGGAAGTATTTTATTGCACTCAATCTGTTGGGTCTAAATAAATAAAATTTTGCTCCAGTGGAAACCTAAGAGCTTAATTTTCTTCACATGGTGACCTCAACATTTGTTGGATATCGGTCAAGGATGTCCTGGAATTTAATTACAGCTTTTTCTCTTCATTTAAAAAGTTTTTCCTCTAATTCTACCATGCTAATGACATATTATTCAACCACTGTTGCTATCACCATGTGAAGAAAATTAAAACCTATATTTCTACAGGAACAATATTTTATTTATTTTCGGAAAAAAAAATCTTTACCTTAAAAACTGCAATAACACTACGGTATCTTTAACTAGCGTCCCCTACACTCCCAATTTACGACATAAAAGTAACCTGAACGGGTTGTAAGACACGGTGCTAAAAAAAACCTCCATATTTCCCTAGTACTTCTCTATAGTGTTGCCTAGGTTTTCCAGCTGATGCTGGAATTGTTGAGGATCCAAAAAATCTTCGGATCAAATACTATTCATACAAATATGAATAGCAAATACTTCTTTAAAAACTTATATAACTAGGAAAATGTTTAGAAAAATAAGCAAACAGAAAAATCTAATTTCAATAAATAAATAATTAATCTGTTTTTTATCTTAATACATATGTTCAGTTTATATTTTATTAAAACTATAGATTACTATACAATATTGTTTTATAAGCAAATAATACATGCAATTATGTTTTAAATTATTTTAAATAACTACCCCTAACCTTAATTTAATTTGCAAATAAAGTTAATTATGAGTACTTTTAATATCCTGTCAAGTTATTGTTAGTATTCAAAAATAGAATGTGAGAGTGTATCACATAGTGAGAAAGATCACAATATTTTAAACAATGGCAGAATAATATTATTAATTGAGACTGGATATTTATACAATTCATCATTTAACGATGATAACGTATACTTTCAATCGATAAGAGAAAGCTATAGTTGGGTTGTGGATGGAAGAACACGAACATATTCTGATGCGGTGAACATTTGTAGCATGTTACTATATTATTAGTTTATATAAATATTAATCAAATCTACCAATAGTGACAACTGCCAACGTGTCATTATGTAAAAATAGATCTAGTAGCTTTTATAGCTGTCAGATAAGATTTTTTTTCTAATAAAAATTGAGCTATAGATATCACATCTAAAATAACCTAAATAAATATGCATCTTGACTAAACCAAGGATTATAGGTGTACCGATTCAGTAAACCCGATTACCGATTGTTTAAAATAATTGTTCATGCTACGATTACTTACACCAATTATTGATTATTTATTAATAACTATTGGGAAATATGCTTTAGAGAATGACAACAGTTAATGTAATTAATACAAAAGATTGTATGCATACAAACATATATTTTATGTAAAACCGGTGAAAGTTGCAACTATTTTGTTAATTTTATCAACGTTATGAACTTATATCTCTTTAATTGGCTATGTAATCTTTGCATAGTCTGCAACCCAGATGCAGAGTTTCTAAGTTGTTGTTTTTTTAGATTTCGATCACTAAACTCTTACCTAAAAAATTATGATATAAATTTTACTTTAAAAAACAACGATTAATCGACATAATAATCGCTCGATAACGATTAATTTCCGATGCACTAATAATCGCCCGGTAACGATTCATCGGTATCCGCATTGATACACCCCTACGGCAAAGATACATATCAAATATGCAGTAGTGGGTGTAGTGATGAGCATTGAAGTGTAGGGTCGAGAGTTCAAAACCAACAGGATGCCGTAAAATACCTTATTTTCTTGTTTCAAACTTTGCTGTGTTTACTTAAGCAATCACTCTATTAATTATATTTTATCAAATAATAAGCTTATCTAATCTAACTTAAACATAGTATTCTAAAACTAATCTTGAGAAACATAATGTAATGATTTTGGTTGGGTTTTTTTTTAATTCAAAGAAACACACATTAAAGTGAATCTAATCTAAGTGAGGACGCGAAAAAAAAATTCCCCCTCCCCTTCACCCAATCTTCATTCCTTGTTTTAAAAGTTCTCGTTTCCTGCCTTGGAAATCTCGGTGTTTTGTCTTGTCGGCGGGTCTAGGGTCCAGTTGGAAGCCCCCCTGCAGTGTCGTGGGAATGGATGTGTCGGCCTTTGGAGATGGCCGGGACGAATGCAGCTTCATCAACACACACACATTATCTCAGGCGCACAATTTAGGCCCGGTCTGGTACAGACCGCGCTCAGGTTATATTAATAAAGGGCGGAGAAGCAGAGGGGAGGGAGTTTTGTATCTTTGGATACGTCAGCACAAGCCTTTGGCTTACATTACATCCGCAAACGATACGTTTCACTTGAAACCTAAAGTGTTCACTTTGAAATAACAGCTATTACAGAAATAGCAAGGAAATAAACACAGAATGTATTCAACGTCAATTTATTTTCGGTAATTCTAACTTTGAGGTTTTTATTTAAAAAAACCTAATATTGCGCTTAAGTTACAATGTGATAAAATTATATACATTTTATTATGTAATGTCGAACTCGGGGATTTTGGAGTAAAGTTCTCGCATTCGCACTCAATGTTCGTGAGTTCAAGTCCAGATGGGGGTCTATGGATTGTTCTTGAGCGATAATAATCGGTAGCACAACTTCCATCGAAGGGTGTAAGTAAAGCCGTCGGTCCCATGTCGTAGAACCCTGGAAAAGTGGAAGGTATTATACATTTCCGGCAAAATGTATTGGCCCACTCGCTATCACTCATAGACAGTATCGTGTGTTGATATAATCACTCGATTTAGAAAGTGTACGTTAAATACTTTAATTAAATGATTGGATGAATATAATTTAATCTATAAGGATGTGTAAGTGAGAGGACCCTTACGAACTGAGCAACATAATATTTTAATGGAAATATTTAATGGGATAGAAACAAAAACAAAAATCTACAAAGAAGCATCAACTCACAAACATTAACGAGTAAGAACACTCAGAAAAAACGATCCCTAGTTAGAAAAAAGTTATTACAAGATACAAAGACAGACTGAATCAATATTATATATGTAAAAAAAAATCCACACCTTCACAAAGTTAAGGTCATAATTCACTTCAGTCACCATCTCAAATTCAATTTTAGACTTTATGAGTTAAACCACTTTACGAACTTGTAAAGCTAGTTTAAGGGAAGATTTAGGGGTACCCGTAAATTATATAATTTAATTTTCACAAAAATAGGATAAGGTATAATTAATGTGTTTTGTGTTTCGTAGAAATATTAACAGATTATTTAATCATAGGTGGATATCGCTCCTGATATCCACACCTAGTGAAAAGGCTACAGCTGAAAGGATAGACCGTCTTGAGATCCAACCCGAATTTACTAGAATACCCTATTAGGTTTAAAAACAACCCCAGCAGTTGCACGAGATAAAATAGTACATAATCACTAATCAACTGTTTCTAGTTCACAGGGGAAAACGCCATGGATTATCAAACATTTATGCGATTATGACGTGTAATTTACTTATTAACTGGCCACTCATTTCCAAAGGGCTTAGAGCTTTAAAATCTATAACGTGAAGCCATTTGTAAGACATTCATGGGGAAAACCTGTAGCCACAACATTTTTAGTATACGTTTAAATGTATTGCAGCGTTGTGAAATAAGGGCTTACTTATATAGCTTTATGCTCAGTATTATTTTTATGACACGTGCATCTTTTGAACCAAAACATAATATAAGCACTCGATTAAAATACAAACATGTATCAGTGGTAGAGTAGACAATGCCATCAGTCTCATTTTGTCTGGTTTGTTGGTGACAATTCACGTTTAACAAGTGTTTTTTTTTACAAAACTGTTGTTAACCTTATTCTAAATACCACTTAGCTCATTCCTACTCTAATAAAGTGAATATGGAAATGGCTCGAATGGGTAATAATATTTGCTGCAAGTCTAGTTGGTTCCAGAACAGACACAACATTCTGTCTCGTGGCCGTCAATTCAACTACACTAATATTATAAACAGGGAAGATTTGATTTTTTGTTTGTAATGGATAAACTCAAAAACTACTGGACCGATTTTAAAAATTCTTTCACCGATATAAAGCTACATTATAATCAAGTAACATAGGCTATATTTTATTTTTGAAAATTTAATTTATCCATCATAAAAATGTCGATAGTCACTCACATTTTATGGTAGAGTCTATGATGATTCTTCAATATGGGTGTTGAAAATAATAATGCAGGGTCTAGTCTGCAGATAAAAGGAGAAATCAAGATTCACAAATAGTAAATATTTCTGTTAAGGTGGGAATTAACCCCAGGACCCTAACCCCCTTGTGTTCGTGAGATACACATTAAGGACATTAACCTATCTGTGTCGTCATGGCAGTTCAAGATAGTATTTAACGTACCTATTAGTGAATTTACGACTTATTTGGCGAGTTTTAAAGATAAAACGTTGGAACAAAAACCATACTTTTTAAATAGTTCTAAAAATATTCTTAGTGTCACACATTCATTTTTTTATATTGAATTAGTTTTTAAAACGTATTTTTATTAAGTTACTAGACCCTTCNATAAAATGTGAGTGACTATAGAAATTTTTATGAGGATTCAATTAAATTTTCAAAATAAAATATAGCCTATGTTACTCGCTGACAATGTAGCTTTATATTGGTGAAAGAATTTTTAAAATAGGTCCAGTAGTTTTTGAGTTTATCCATTGAAAACAAAGAAACAAAAAATCAAATCTTTCCTCTTTATAATATTAGTGTAGATATACAACTAGGGATATTTGGTATATTCACGAAAATTGTGTCTTTTTGCCAGGATGTAGATTTAAAAAAAATGGGCATGGTAGTATATGTCTATCTAGAATAGTAAACAGGTAAAAGGTAGTTTTAGAAAGCAAGTCAATTTTTTCAAGGCGCAAATAGTATAAGGATTGTTGTAAACTCGTCAGAGGAAGAGGTAAGGTGTTATCAGTAGATACCTCGCTGTTAAATTTCTTTCCTCTTTACCCGCCTCGGTGGCGTAGTTGGCTAACGCGCTTGTCGTGTAGAGCTCGACTGCTGAGGACGGGGAGATCGAGGTCCGAATCTCGGTCGGATGAACTGGGGGTGGTTTTTCCTAAATGGTTTTCCACTCTTCCTCCACGCAAATGCGGGTTCACTTCCTCTAATTCAACCTTCCCAATTCCTAATCCATTAGCGTAATTAGTACTTAAAGCGTATAACCCAAACGGGTAGTAAGACGCGGTGCTAAATTATTATTATCTTTCCTCTTTTTCTATCTCGTACATTGGTTTCTAAATGTGGCAGTGCTTAGACTGCTTAGGTGCGTCAACCCACTTCGCAAAATAGCTTCGAAATCTCCAAGTAGGCAACGCCGTGAAATAGACTAATATTATTTTTTTTATCACCAACACTTAATTCTTCACTTCTTCATTGTTCACCTTAAAGGAATGCGCATAAACGTTGCGATGCATAAATAACATTTTTCTGAAGTACTCGCTTATCACATGAGGGTTGAGGGGGAGAAAATGCGCTTGAGAAATATTATAATTATTATGATTATTTATGGTGTGAATAACAAAGAAAACGAATGTAAATCCAACCACCATCCGCCTACTAAGAGCCTCTTAAGATGAGTTCTTTTCTCTAGATTCTGTGATATATGGCATATTTAAGTACAGACGTAGTTTTTCTCTGTAGCTCATCTCGTAAGTTCTCTGTTACACCCTAGGGGGTGCTTTGTAATTTAATTACTTCATTATCTGAACTCTGTTTTTACATACAATTTTTTTTTTACATGCTAAAAGATCCTAAATAGTACCTCTGGCTATTTGTTAAGTGGTTTAACGTTTTACTGACTAAAAAAATAATTGCGATGAAGGCTTTGTTTTAACCACAGGAGGATTGAATTGTTTTTTAAAGTGTACTTTATAAACATATCAACCAATGACTTACATACTTACTTAATATGTTATGGTATACATACTATAATACATATTATAATGTTGCTATTACACTTGATATTAGATATCAGTTATTTATTAGTTGAATAACAGGATGGTTCTATATACAAATAGTACATATCTTGGAATTAAAATGATTCCACTTTTTTTTTTGTGGTTAACCATCTATCCTCCTAGTCATGAAAGTGGGTAGTCAATGGTTTATATTTGTATGAATTTAAATAACTTGACTTATTATTAATTTAATTTATTTCTAGGGCCTGTAATAAAAAAGGTCACGTGGAAAAATCTTTTCTAATAGATGATTAAAATAAAACCAATACAAGTTGTTAACAATACTAAACAATAAACTGTTTCGGTGGTCATATTTTATAAGTTGTCACTCTAGAAATATACTTGACTGGCAGTGATGGGTAGATTGAGGTTTGAATCCTGTTTGGGTGTATTGAGGGTGGTTTTATCTTAAATATGTTTCCTCTCTATCTCCTCGTAAATGCAGGAAGGCATCCTCTAAATTTAATCTTCTTCGTCCCTAATAAATTAATGTAATTTGTATGTGTGCTTACAGAGGTTCGGAGGGGGGGAGGGGGAGTCAGAATTAGTTTGTGAACCCACACTATTTCTCCATTAAATTCAAACCCCATCTATAAAAACATACAACTGCTACCAACAGTTTAGTAATATTAAGTAATGAAGATATAAATGTATTAATTGAACATAAAACTGAAATGCCCTAATTTTTCTTTTAAAAATATAGTAACTGACACTAAACCTATTTCTGATTGCCTTGAATAGACTTACCAAAATTTTTGACGATGATAAGAACAAAGTGATAAAATTTCACAATTGAATTGTAAATTTAGTTTGGACACGTAGTGGTTTTTCAAACACAGTTTAAATTATATTTTTGCAATATCTTTATAAAAAAATAACTAAGTATTTGATCAAGCCTAGTTTAAAGGTTCATGAAGTTGCTATTATGAGCCTTTACAGGGTTGATACATAGATTTAGCTTAGCCTGAAAGACAGCAGGCTTACCTTGCATGGTTCAACTATGGTAGAGCCTATAAGATAGAAATATAGCATGGGCTTAGTGAGGGGAAGTTATAGGGTTAGAAATCAAATTTCCCCGAAGTTTTTAATGTCTATAGCAAAAGAGTGTTTAAAGAAGTCAGTTTTTGAAACTATTTATCCTAATTTGATCCTAAGAGATAGTAGTTTATAATCCAATTTTCAAAACCGTATCTGGGGAAGACAACTTAAAATAGTAAGCACTTAAAATATTTACATATCTTCTAGAGACATCTAATTTTATTGTTTAAAAATCAGATGAGTATCCCTATAAAACGCTTTTTTTTGGCATCAAAAATTAAAAAAAAACTCTTGAGAAGGATCACTTTAAATATCTTGTAAGGGATCTAGCTTATGAAAAAATCTGGTTTAGCACTTAAAATAGGTTTTAGAGACATCCAATTTTCAAAATTTTATGATGGAGGACTACTCCAAATATACTTTGGGATTATCCAGATTAAAAAAAAATAATCGGGGTAGTTCTACTCTAAACTTATTTTATTAAGAGTATGATTTTTTTTTAAACTCTCCACTTGAGGACAACTCTAAATAGCTTTTAGGGAATACACTGTTCAAACATTAACTGAGGTGGGGAAAATTTCTTGAAATAACAATTTTTGTTATTTATCCCTTGCTCTCTCACACATATAAGGTGCCACCACCCCTTTTAAAAATAATGTTCTTATTATTCAGAAGTCTTAACATCATTTAAAAAAACAAAACAATTTGGAACACTCCCAAAATTAAACTTTCATTACGCCAATGAGACACATAGTAGGCACAGAGTAAACAGAGTGTGCATTATATGGAAAACAGAGATAACTTGTAAAAGTAAAGTAATTGGATGTCACATGATCAAGTGTAGAAAAAGTCAAAGAAATTATAAAATGTCATCGAAATTTTAAATATATATATTTTTTGCAATAATTTTTGCAATATGAAGTAAAGAACATTACCAAATGTAAACTATTATTTTTATTTTTAATAATGTTCATATTTGATTTGGTAAGGAGTAATAATCTATAAAGTTATTTCTTTCACCTTATTTTTGAAAGTATCTTAGTCTTCAATGACAATATGCTTCGGTGTTATTATTGATGTTACACCATCTTCAGGTATTACTTATGATAAAGATGTAATTCTGTTAAATACATATTATAAGAGATTTTGTGAAAATTTTCAGGTTTCATATATAAAAACCTCCTTCCTTGAGTTCATCTCAAGGCCGATTAACTGGCATATTAAAGAAAAGATTACGTTTTAATCAGAAACGAATATGTTCATGACAAAAGAGGAGTTTGATTCATTAAATTTTAAAATAAAAGTTTGTAAATTTTAACTTTTTTTTTTAATTTGGTAAGATGGTTTCACTGGTATTTTATTCCACTATTTTAAAATGAAGGTTTCGGGATGTGATGCTTGGATTGAGCTATAGGCTTATTACCTTACTAAAGCTACAATAAAATTTTCGGTCGACAAAATATGTCACTCGACATGTCGATTGGTTTCCCTTCTAGTGTCGATGGAGATACAGACCCCTACGGAAGTCGAGTCAATTCTTATAGATGGGGGGCGTGTTTGAGGTCTCAGTCAACATTCAGCCATCGTAGGGTAGAATCTTTATTTTACTATTTTAAAAAATTGAGTGGGATAGCCAAAAGGTGCTTTCTTTTATTGACATTTATTGGTCCCACACACATTAAGTATCGTGGGGTCAAAACAAGACGCTCCTTTGTGGGAATAACTCCTCTGTAGTTGGTGTCCTGATTGCGTATCTTTGGTCCAATTATTTAAAATAAATTTTCGAACACAACTTTCGGACACCAGAAAGAAATTCCGGAAGCCACCGTTACATCTGTACTCGACTGGTTTTTTTTTTTGTTTGTTTTTTTGTCGATTAAATGTGATGAGGAAAACCATTCCTTTTGTTGCACGACACTTGTCGATAAAACTCATAGAAAAGGGATATGTATAGAAACGCCACTCTAATGTTGGCAAGTAGAATCACATCGTTAGCGCTCGCGGTGTTAGTGCCACGAACTAAAAGATTCGAAGCGGGACGTCACACTTGGTACACAACGCATTTTATATTGCGGAATGTTAATTAATCATTATTCTTTTAGAAAATTCAATCAAATATAAATAAACCCCGTTATAAAATTTAAAGCTAGCTAAACTCTTTCTTAAGCGACAAATTGCTAACCAAATAGTAATGGCAAGTTTTACATACACCTCATTCACGACCTAAGTTTACCTGGATGGCAGCTCGAAATGTTACTAGAAGTAATCCCTAATATATCACTACGCCAACAGCTGAAATCTATCACTTTGGATGACTGTAATAAAAATGGGTGGTAATATATTAATGTGATAGTTAACCACAGTAATTTAGGCCAATATTATTTATATATTTATTTGAGGACGGACACAAAGTTTATTTATCGTTTTATTCCACTTAAAAAAATATTCTCCCCACTCTCACAAAAACTTATAACGAACATAACTTCAAAATGGCGACTGACGAATTTGAACGGTTGAACATGACGGTAAACAAGTGGTTTACAATGATGCAAACACGCAGTTTATGAAAATATTTTATTCAGTTAAATATTTCAAAATAAGATAAAATAATCATAAAATCATTTATTGTATGTAAAAAAAATGACAACAATTTTCTCTTTTCCAAGTAAATACGATGCCTATATTAAAAGGTATTGATGTGTGCACTATATTACACAAAATCAATAACGTTCCAAAACTAAGAATAAGTACTTTTAATTATGTTTAAGGACCCGCCTCGTTGGCGTAGTTGGCTAACGTGCTAGTCGTGTTGATCTCGACCACCGAGGATGGGGAGATCGAGGTTCGAATCTCATTCGGGTGAACTGGGGGTGGATTTTCCTAAATGTTTTTCCAATCTCCCTCCATGCAAATGCGGGTTCACTTCCTCTAATTCAACCTTCCCAATTCCCAATCTATTAGCGTAGTTAGTACTTAAAGCGTATAACCCGAACGGGAAGTAAGACTTCGTGCTAAATAATAATAATAATATGTTTATAATATTGTTTCAAGTTGGATAAAAAGAAATTATTTTAAAAAAATGAAATAGTATGAGAAAACTTCAGTTTATGTTATTTTAAATGTAATATATAACAGATAATTAAAGATCTGTACATTTATAATAAAACAGTGATCTTTTACAAGTGTTGGCAACACAAGACCTAAACATATGATTTTCAAACTGTCATCCAAGTAAAAACCTATTGTGAACATTCTGTAGACTTCACACGTCCTTTTCTATGGAAGTCACGTCTCCGCATGCTCATTTATTTGTGACGTCACTTCAAGCTGCTCCTAGTGATAGTGCCCTAAACTAGTTTACGGAATCAGCTAGTCCTATAAGAATGCCCTCCCCATGATCAAACTTGTCGATCGACAATATCGACTCAGTGGGGACGCGGCTTAAGATACGCGCTATCCGTGGGGCGAGAGTGGCTCTGTCGCGGCCGTCGCCTCAACCTCTGTGAGGTGGAGAGACCAGCCGGTGTCACTGACGGTGTGACGTGTGACACTGCGCCAACTCTGGATGCAGAAGAATGGCAAGCTAAGAGTGGAAGGAGAAGGGCGGGACAAACTAACAGCTTATTAGTTCAACAAGCAGAAGGGGACGGGACGTAGATATAAAAATAAAAATAAAATAAAAACACGCTGATAATCACCACATTCATTTACATTTTATACACATAAATCACGTTTATGTTTGGAGATGTCTTCAGTTTAGTTTTACCGTAGCATGGGGAGTTATGTTGGGTTATTTTCAAAGTGTTAAATATAGACGTTTGTCACTTAAATTTATTATTTAAATTTATCAAGATAAGCTATAAATATATACATAGATTAATATATGTTAAGTATAAACATATTTAAAAATGGACCTGGGTTTCCTTTTTACTGCCCTGAAGTTTAGTTAGTTAATTTACATGGTTGATTATTTGAAAATTATTTGCGGCATATTTAGCAACAATTATTCATGTTTAAGAGCTTACTATATACCTGTTATATTATAGGCCTTTATTTAATTTAAATAAGTTAAATTGCTGCTGAAGTGATTACTACCCATTTCTAGCTGGGAACGCACTCAGCCCTCCGGCTGGCTAGTGTTTACCGCAACATCTGGTAGAAATCCCATGTACTATGTAAGTTCAGAAAGTGTGGTGTTTCCCCGTTGTCCTCCACACGAAATTTCTATGAACGAGCGTGAAAAGGCCTACTAATTTTGTCAGTAAAGGTATTTTCACATAGCTTCCAGAATTATTTTACATGCCACCATTTACATGGGACCGACGGTTTTACTTCCCCATCCGTTCCAGCAACCACGTGGTCTAACGAGCTACTCTTGTGTTAGACTTGAATGCTGAAGACGGAAAGATCGGAGTTTGATCCCGGTTGGGTGTACTGAGGAAATGGTTTTCCACTCACTTTCTCCAAGCAAATGTTGGTGCACCTCCTCTAGATGAAACCTTCCCAATCTCTAACACATTAATGTAATTAGTATCTAGGCAATCAGAACGTGTAGTAAGACGTGGTGTTAGAAATTTAAAAAAATACTTCCCTTCTGGAGGAACTTTGCTACGGACTTTTATCGCTCAAGAGAAATCTGTCGACCTCTGCTGGTTTTGAGTCCATGAATAAAATTTAACTCTATACTTCCAGAGTAATTTTTTTTTAAATTTTGACCAAAAAAAGGCTTTGCTATAAAAAAAAACCTCTGCAAAAATACTAGTCTTTTCTCGCGTCTCTTTGCGTCCCACCTTAAAGACTTCAAATAAATAAATACAAATATAATTATTTCCCGCAAATACGGTTACATTTCCTCTAGAATTCTAATATCCCTCTTCCCACCACATTAGTATAAAACATACGGATAACCTGTACTGGTAGGAAGTCCCGGTGTCCAGATAAAATAATAACAATCTCAGTGGCGTGAAGTGAAGGGATTCCAAATCTTGTTTAGACTGTACCTGTGGATGGCTCTCAACACTTGGTAGAGGTAAAACACTCTTTGGCACCCGCTTTGGTCGTCGCTTTAATGACGTCACCACTCTTCATCAAGAATGGATCTAAGAGAATGGGCTACTTTGACTTCACATCCCGGTCGGGTGTACTAAAGGATTATTTTCCATTATGATTTTCCACTCTCTCGCTCTTTTTTTATCTATCTTTCTCTCCAAGCAAAGGAAGATGTATTTCATAGTAATTTAAACTTCCTCATCTCCAACTCTTAAGTTTAAAATATGCTTCTAGCCCGAACGGGTATTAAGACGTGGTACACACTTAAAAAAACACTAATCGGACAGTTATCAACGGAAACACATGATTTAGTGGCAAAATGATCTAACTCTAAGGCGTCATTCTCATGTTAGACTGGCCTTATGATGACTGGTAGATCGGGGCTTGAATCTTCTTCGGGTCTACTGAGAGTGTTTTTTTCCCCTGAATGGTTTCCCACTATCCTGCCACACAAATTTGGGTAGAAAACCTGTAAAATACTTTCTTCCTCATCCCTACTCCACTAGAGTAATTATACTACTATAAAGCCATATGGCTGACTCACTCACTGACTCGTTCACTGAAATTAATGTTTACCCACTTCCAGATGAGCTAGAAAATTGAAATTTGGCAGACTTAAAGCTTCTAGCCTGTAACACATGGAGGAATCCCAAAAGGTTAAAAAATAATCTTTAACACCAGAAAAAAAATCAAAATGGTGGAGCAACTTTAAAATCTGTGCAGACCTTTCTTTGGAGGTCTCTTGTGGCTAAACGGTAAGACCTATCAAAAAACGGTTCTGGAATTACATTAGTTTACATACACTTGCAAAGAAAACTCACTGGGGTATTGGGGTCATAGCCCCCAATGAGAAAAGGGAGTTACCATAAATGCTTATAGCCTGAACAGATAATAAGACGAGGAGACAAGAAATAAAATAATAAATCAATGAACACATTCCCATTTGAGGTGTGTGGAGCAGAGCCTGTATGCGAACGGTCAAATGGGAAGCAAGGGGGGTTACTATATCCCAGATAAAGGCAACACTCTCATCACGCCACTGGACAATCTTATACACACTTATGAAAACTAATAGTCTACCATCTTAGCTAAGTCAATTGCACATCTGCCTGTTTAACTAAGGATGCAGTGGTCCGATTCTTAGCTTGTCTGGGTAAACTGTCAGTGGTGAATTTGAATCTTTACCTTTCCCCGTGATGAACTGAAGGCTGACTGAATGGATGCCATGACTTTTCTATAATTAAGTTTGTTTGTAAGGCGTGAACTGATATAAGCAGTCGATTTATAAATAGCATATCTGCCTCAGTGGCGTAGTTAGCTAACGCGCAAGTTTCGTGCTGAGCTTGACTGCCGAGGACGGACGAAGAGAGAGAGGTTCGAATCTCAGTCGGATGAACTGATGGTAGTTTTCCATAAATGTTCTTACACTCTCTTTCCACGCAAAGGCTGGTTCACCTCCTCTAAATTCAACCGTCCCAATTCCTAACCCATTAGTGTAATTAGTACTTAACCCGAACGGGTAGTAAGACGTGGTGCTATATAAATAAATATAAAGTACATACTAAATATCTCGAAATAAACTTAGCTATCCTGCAAGCAAGCCTTATTGACCTAGCGGCTGCCATATGTTATTGAGGATAGTATCAACATTTGCGGATATAGGGTGTCATGGAGTCAGCACAACTAGCCTCTCATCCGTTAATCTCAGTTTTCTAGGCAGGAGCTGGTACTTTTTTTTTATTCAAGTAGCTCCTTAATTGTCCTCACGAGGCTGACCACCCGTTCCAGACCCTTCAGACGAAATCTGGAAGCACCAGGGATCGAACCTGGCATCTCTAGATCTGTTAGTCAGGAACACAGAGGTGGTCTCGAGAGTTAAATAATTTAAAATATGGTATATCTAAATAACACAGAAATCAAACCAGCACCAGATGGTGGTTCCAGTGAACCAGCGTGTTTGTAGGAGGTTGTGTGCAGGCGTGAAGATGCGCTCCACGCAAGGTGGCCATATATCTCGCTTTTTTTTCCGGAATGGGATACCTAAGTGAACTGGTTTAGTTTCACCTGGACCACCTGGTGAGATGGATAAAGGTGTGGCGGTCAATTGCACGATAATAACTAGAAACAGTCTTGACTTCGTCTGTTATCGGTCATTTGACTGTTTTTAACTTGGGCACTGACGCGTTTTTGCCTACATCGTGTTAAGGTAGGCGCACACTAAGACTTATCTCATTGGCTTAGGAAATAACAATAATTTTAATTTTTCCTAGCTTCCATACAATATAATGAAAATAGGAGATTACCATATTGTAGATTTTCTGAAAATGGAATGCATTAATTAAATTATTATTATTATTACTACCCGTTCGGGTTATACGCACTTACGCTAATGTGTAATGGTAGGGTGATTGTGAGATTAAATGGAGGACCTACAGATTTAACGTGGAATCCGAGCCACGGTGGAGGCCTGGCATTCCCCACATTCACAAGTTGTCTTTTCAGAGGTGAAGGAAGGGTTTGGCAATAAAATAGATCTGTGCCGGGACCAAGGATGGAACCCCGGACCCCCAATACAAAATTCTGACACCTAACCACTAAACCATCAGGTCACCCATTAATTAATATTAAATAAGATAGCCTTTTTAAGATGAGATAGAAAATAACTCTAGTTAAAGTCCATATTTCTCCAGTTTCACTGCCAATTTTTTTTTTTTGTTAACCAAAATAAAATAAAAAATTATTTCCATACACATATGTAGTTTAATTTTTTACAGAAAGTGATCTAAACACATTTTAATATATCTGTCATGGACATTGCGTAATTTGATGAGGACTTTTTATTTTCATTTACAAGGTTTCTGTTCAATTGCCACGATTCTCATGACACTAATTAAAAAACTGTTGAGATTAGAAAATTAACTAAACGTATTATTCGCTACGTGGCCGTGTGGTATAACGCGGTACTCTAGTGCGAGGCTAGACTACCGAAGACGGTGAGATCAGGGTTCGATTTCAGTTAGGTGCACTGAGGTTTTTTCCTAAACTGTTTTCCACTCTTCTTCCAGGCAAATGCGGGTGAATTCCCTCTAAGATAAACCTTCCTAATTACTAAACCATCAGTAAAGTTAATACATAAGCATATAACCCGAATGGGTAGTAGGCCTAAGATGCTGTGCTTAAAAAACACACAAAAACGCATTTACTGGTGCATTAGTTTACTTACTTTTACCTAAAATTCCTGAAAAATGCTAAATTTTCCATTCTTTATCCACTTAATAAATCCGCCTTCATAGGTTTGAACAAATGTATAAGCAATAATACTGCACACTCTCCGGCAGGGGTGTACTTGTAGTTTCCAAGTGGCCCTTGACTAAAAATATGACGGCCCTTGGCATACTATTAAAGTCTATCCCTGAAGCTATGTTATTATTATTATTATTATTATTATTATTATTATTATTATTATTAGCACCGCGTCTTACTACCCGTTCGGGTTATACGCACTTAACGCTAATGTGTAATGGTAGGGTGATTGTGAGATTAAATGGAGGACCTACAGTTTAACGTGGAATCCGAACCACGGTGGAGGCCTGGCATTCACCACATTCACAAGATGTCTCTTCAGAGGTGAAGGAAGGGTTTGGCAATCACTGAAGCTATGTATCCGTGTAAGATGAAGTGATGAGTCAAAGAACTTATATATTTGTTATTGGTTAATTTATTCCATAAGAAATTTAAGATATACTATCGATGATCAGTTTCTACTTTCTACAGACACGAACAAAAGTCCTTGTAAATTATTGAACAATAAAATGAAAACGTATCTTTATTTAAAAAATATATATTGAGTCCCACATACAAACAATATCAAAAGCCTATAATCTTTTATATCCTAGAGTAAAATTGTATTTGGCGAAAAAGAGTTACAGCCAATAACGTAACAAGTCCCTCACATACAGGTATTACACATTATTAAAATACTCCGAATAGCCTGAAGTATAGGCGAGAGCTGCGCCAAAATATCAAGCACACCAATCGTTACAACCAAAATTATTACGTTAGACAATGTTATAATTATTTTATAATCTCATAAAAAGTTCACACCTTCCACTAAAACGTACGACCTATGTAATTTGTTCCGTGGATAGTAACTAAACTTTCAGAACATGTTGTATCTGATTGGAATACAAAACTTTATTATGTAGTATATTGGTATAAAATGAGCTATTTGTAATATAATAAATACATATCCTTTAAATGAATAAATATATTTGTTATTATTATTATTTAGCACCGCGTCTTATTACCCGTTCGGGTTATACGCTTTAAGTACTAGTTACGCTAATGGATTAGGAATTAGGAAGGTTGAATTAGAGGAAGTGAACCACACATTTGCGTGGAGGGAGAGTGGAAAACAATTTAGAAAAAACCAAATCCAGTTCACCCGACCGAGATTTGAACCTTGATCTCCCCGTCCTCAGCAGTCGAGCTCAACACGACTAGCGCGTTAGCCAACTACGGCACAGAGGCGGGTGAATAAATATAAAAATGTTAGGAAAAACAAGAAACATAGAAACAATATATTCTTTCAGAAAGTGTGAGTGTGTTGCCTCTTAGACCATGCAGCCACCGAAGCAGGTTTTAAAGATATTTATACTATCTATAGAAATTTACAGCTGCATATCGCTTGACTTGACGTATAAATATATTAAAATTGTCTTAGTAACCTTTATAATTGTCAGAAAATAGTTATTAATATTTAGCACCGCGTCTTACTACCCGTTCGGGTTATACGCTTTAAGTACTAATTACGCTAATGGATTAGGAATTGAGGAAGGAGAGTGGAAAACCATTTAAGAAAAACCACCCCCAGTTCACCCGACCGAGATTCGAACCTCGATCTCCCCGTCCTCAACAATCTGGCTCAACACGACAAGCGCGTTAGCCAAGTACGCCACCGAGGCGGGTCAGAAAATAGTTCCTTTCTATCTAAATCGGTCTTTACCAATGCATGTGATGTTCTATTTTGTCTGAGGTCAGTTTGGGCGAGCAGATACCCCTCAAACATCTTACGTCTCACCCTCCTCCCCACAATCTTCCTCATCTTCGGGTTCAAACATCACTCAATTAGATGGAAGTGTTGGCACACAGCATGCCGACAAGTTTGTAGAGTGTTGCCCGGCTGAACTGAATGTTCAATTAATGAGATCTGACGTGTGGTGTTGTTTGGAAAGGAGGAGGGGGGGATGGGAAGGGAAGGAGAAGTCTCAAACGGTGCCGCGGATTGAACGCGTGTAGGCCCGAGCGTCTCCCTTCATCACACGCGCGTTAAGTGTCAATGTAAGCCACTGACTACATTTTAATTGGTGTGTATGTGGTTTTTTTTCTGTGTGTGTGTACGTATGTATTTTTTTACTGAAACATTTAACTCAAAAATATATAGAAATGTGTCTATTTTATAAACGATGTCGACTAGAACCGGATTCATAAAAAAAATCAACGACGTCATCTGACGTTTTTAAACGTTATCAACGAGATCACCAGTCCAAATTTTATTCAAAAAAACCTTATCAGACGATTAAGTAAATTACTAAATCTATTTTTCCGTATTCATACGTCAAGTCATATGATTTGTAGATGTCAATACATACAAAATAACAAATGTTATACTGTATAGTAATTTGTTCTAATTATTTACTACAGAAAATTTTGCATTAAAAAAATTTAATTCATAAATCTTACTAGAATGATATCTACAATATGTCTACGCTAAGCTTTTAGTTTTTAATCTTTCACTTATGAAATTTCGTGCCAATATTTGACAGTTGCACATCTCTTTCAGGTCCATTCTAATGTTATCCTCCAATCTGCGTCTAGGTTTTCCCAATGGTCACTGCCCATTGGGTTTGACAGTCATTACTCTGAACACGGTTATAGATTCTCCCATTCCCTCTGAATGTCCTATCCACCATTATCTTAATTATCCTAGCAATGTCTTTTGATGAATACAGAATATGTAACTCATCATTATGTAACCTTCTACACCCTCAAATATCCTAGTACCTTTCGGAACAAATATATTCCCAAGCACCTTGTTTTCGAACACCATACTTTTTTTTTCCAGTCATTTAAGGGATGGTATTTATTTTGTACAGGGATAACTCATAACGCCCCCGCCCTACCCTCAAGCTAGAAGACCACCCTTATCGGCTGTCCGCGACTGCTTATAACGTTGAAGACCCTACATTAAAAAAAGTGGATTCTAACATCTCTAAAACATACAATTAAAAATATGATTTTATACAGTTATAGAGAGAGTATTCAAAAAAGGACTTACTAACACAATTTGAAACTTCCTTAGGAGGGGGAGTGAAGCCGCTGGTGCCATGTCGATTGTGGCATTAAAATAACCCTGGAAGTTATGAGTAAATACCTTTCCCGGCAAAATTGGTAGGCCCTTTCGCCCTCGCTCATATACATTCTCGTGTGCTATATAATCAGTCGGTTAATAGAATATTATTATTATTATTATTATTATTAGCACCGCGTCTTACTACGCGTTCGGGTGGTACCCACTTACGCTAACGTGTAATGGTAGGGTGATTGTGAGATGAAATGAAGGACCTACAGTTTAACGTGAAATCCGAACCACGGTGGAGGCCTGGCATTCCTCACATTCACAAGATGTCTTGTCAGAGGTGAAGGAAGGGTTTGATAATCAGATAAATCCTTGCCGGGACCGAGGATTGAACCCCAGCCGCCAGCTAATAGAATATTAAATACCTCAAATAAACAAATATAAATTTAACTATATAATTTGAAATATTTTACATTTTTATTGTTTATTTGTGCAATGATTATAGTCGATATTATCATGACATTCATTATTTCCGTGTTTTAACAAATTTACAACCCATTAAAAAATTATTTTTACAGAAGTAGAAATAAATGGATTCTAGCTTCATNNNTGGAAAAGTGAAATGGAATAAGAGTTGAACCTGTAATTTATTTTAACTAAGCATTTCGTTGTCTCAGCTGGTCAGAGTCGCCAAGCTATTCATGCTGGTCTGCCTCAATACCACCCAAGGGCTAACAAAACATCATATCTCGCCGACAAGACAACAGCATTAAGCTACACGTGTTTTATCAGCCAGCGAAAGGTTTCAAGTGATCGACCTCCCTCCACACACCACGTAATCCCCCTCAAAATATATAATATTTTTTAGAGAACTTCTAGAGTTTATTATTTAGGATTGTATCTGTTTTGTATACCTTGATTTTATTATCAGTGGACATTTTGAGCACCTTTTATCAAATATAAAAAATATCTATTTGAGGTCAACATTGGTCTATTATACTATATTATTATTGTTATTATATAGGTATTGAAGCTTTCGAAGCCATATTATTTAGTTGTGGAAGATTCCATTGATGGTTGTTGTTGATAATGAGTGTGACCTCACTATCCCCTCTCCTTATTGTTGTATTGTGCTCGTAAAGAGCGGTCAGTTGGCATCGAAACCTGAGTTGGGTTTCCTTATTATAGATATAGTTAACCCTCCGTTTGGTTTATGTTGATGTTCCCGGTGTTTCATAATATACTATTGTGTTGGTACACTACAGTAGCCCCATGGCTTCTTTGGTGCTGACTGAAAGATCCCAGCTGACTTCTGACAGTCAACATTTAGGTATATACCTAAATTTTGACTGTCAAAAGTGACAGCTGCTAAACACATGTTTTTGCAGATCATATGGTTCAGCGTTGGGATACATACTTTAGTCTGGTAACTTTTCAAAGTTGTCAGTCAGCACCAAAGAAGCCGTGGGGCTACTGTACTAAAGTTTTCTTGCCATCCAGAACATCTGCGCTCTTGAATCTCGGACCGGCTCAAAGCTAGACCATCATTCCCCAAGGGATAAAAATCTTCCGATTAACTGCGTAATTATTCACATTAAGCTTCCGCATTCACCGCCTCTTGCGAACATTGGTGATTTCAGAGCAAAGCCATACCCAAAAAACCCTACCCAACTGAATTGTATAATTATATTCAAGAAGTATTCACAAGGTGATAACGAGATCAAAAGTTGAGGTAAGGTCTTGTGACACAATTTTTTTTTACATTATTGTGTATCCTTTGTTCCCTTGGTTATTCAAGGGCGCAACCATGTCATCAGATACTATCTATGAAAATGTACTGCTACCGATCACATGACTTTACGTATGAATATGTTAAAGTAGATCAAATTATTTTTTCTAGCTGTCAGAAATTTGGGCTGTAGCTACCCACGCTGGTGGGCACGTGGTCTCTGAAAGAATAGCTCCCTCGTTTTCATTAATAGAAGGTGAAGAGCTATGTATTACCAATACCCACTATAAACTAGGTTTGGATTCGAACAAAACCCTTTCCCCTCACCCCGTGTCCATCTACGAAAACACCAAAATTGACGAGCTTTACGTTTAGTCCACGTTCCCGCCAATGCGAATAAAAAGTTAGTTCTTAGAAGTGTATGCTGATACCAACTTGTGTTTTAAACTCGCATTTATAATGATGATGATATCTACATCTACACTAATATTATAAAGAGGAAAGATTTGATTTTTTGTTTTTTTGTTTGTAATGGATAAACTCAAAAACTACTTGATCGATTTTCAAAATTATTTCACCAATATAAAGCTACATTATCAGCGAGTAACATAGGCTATATTTTATTTTGAAAATTTAAT
>CABFOV010000319.1:79413-105911 GCA_902141375.1 Timema poppense
TCTTTTTTTTATGTTTTTTTTTTCTTTCATGGTAGAGTTCAGTAGGGTCAACCAGCACCAAGGTAACATTTTTTAAACTAGCTTTCTCTTGGGTATTTTTTATTATTATTTTAGCCTTTTTGAGTTATTGAGATTCGAATTAATTTCTTTGGTACTTATTCTAATTACAGGTTCCGACACTCTTACCTAATGAATTTGAGCAAACTTCTTTGAAAACACAGCAAGAAAATTGATTATTCACAGTGGGGTACTGAATCTCTCACCAATTGACACGTGTACATATTTGAGAGCTTATATGTTTTAGATTATTCCCAATGATATACTGAATCTCACACCAACTGACACGTGTACATATTTGAGAACTAATATGTATTAGATTATTCCCAGTGATATACTGAATATCTCTATGACTGACACGTGTATTTGTTCGAGAATTAATATGTTTTAGATTATTCCCAGTGATATACTGAATCTCACACCAACTGACACGTGTACATATTTGAGAACTAATATGTTTTAGATTATTCCCAGTGATAAATTGAATCTCTCACCAACTGACACGTGTACATATTTGAGAACTAATATGTTTTAGATTATTCCCAGTGATATACTGAATCTCTCACCAACTGACACGTGTACATATTTGAGAACTAATATGTTCTAGATTATTCCCAGTGATATACTGAATATCTCAATGACTGACACGTGTTGATGTGTAGAAATATAAGTTTCTACTCAGATAAAATAACACAATATATTTATGATAATAATTATACGTTGTAATATTCTTCAATTATAGATTTTAAACAAAACTGAAAAACTACTTTAAAAAATTTACAAAAATCAATCATCACTAAACTGACCTCGAATAGTTTTTATTCTTAGTAAAAGGCGGGGAAAAAATCATTTGATCCTGTAAAACACTCCTTTGAAAATCGATTTGAACCATTTATCTATAGTGTTTTTTCACATATGTCATATTTTCAAAAGCCTATCTTCATTTAAATAACCTTGAATATATATATATATTTATTTTTTAATTTTTTAAATGTAAGTATTTAAAGATACAATACAATTCCCAACTATCTTTAAGGTATGACTATACCCCGTCATTGGTGATTTAATCTACTGAGAGAGTGACGCGTTAGATCACGCGACCACCAAAGCGGGTTGAGAAAAAAAATGCATTGCTCACAACTACAATACTTCCTCTATATGAGAAAGTGGGATGAAAACCAAGTGGTTGCGGGCTATATTAAACTACTTCCTCTCCTATCATCGCTGTCCTAACTTGACGTCTTCATCTCAATACGGACTAACGAATCTTAAGAGGCGACAGAGCAGAGAGTTTGACGTTCTGAACCATGACAGGGCATTATTATCTCGGTTATGAAACTCTGTGATTATTAAAATATTTATTTCAAAATCTTCATTAAAGTCGTACGTTGCACTTCATATAGCAACGTCGCCGCAAGTGGTGTGTCAGACGTTGCGGTTCTTCCGTGAGTGTGTTAGAGTTGTGGTTTCGCAGGTCGTGTGGTAAGAAGATGTCGACCACGTACGTGGATTCTCCTATACGTCTCAACTGAGGTGAGAAGGTCGACCATCAAACTTGTCATTAAGAGACTGAAACGCCGCACTCTCGAACCATCTCGTCTGTCATTTCACCTCTCTCGGACGAGGCGGATTCAATACCGCATCCATAGACGTATGAAATACCTCACCTACGCACTCCGTGCTCACTTGGTCTTTGGTACGTAGCCCATAAGAGATTCACTCCATAATTAGGTTCCCCCGAGTGAGATTTTAAAGATATGATTTGACTTTTATTGCCCAAATATCTCTCATTTACATCATCAAGTCTTTCTGTAACCTCTTTTACATCGTAAAGTCTTTCTGCAACCTCTTTTACATCATCAAGTCTTTCTGTAACCTCTTTTACATCATCAAGTCTTGCCGCAACCTCTTTTACATCGTAAAGTCTTTCTGCAAACTCTTTTACATCATCAAGTCTTTCTGTAACCTCTTTTACATCATCAAGTCTTTCTGTAATCTCTTTTACATCGTAAAGTCTTTCTGCAACCTCTTTTACATCATCAAGTCTGTCTGCAAACTCTTTTACACCATCAAGTCTTGCCGCAACCTCTTTTACATCATCAAGTCTTTCTGCAACCTCTTTTACATCATCAAGTCTTTCTGTAACATCTTTTACATCGTAAAGTCTTGCTGTAACCTCTTTTACATCATCAAGTCTTGCTGTAACCTCTTTTATATCATCAAGTCTTGCTGCAACCTCTTTTACATCATCAAAGTCTTTCTGCAACCTCTTTTACATAATCAAGTATTTCTGCAACCACTTTTACATCATCAAGTCTTGCTGTAACCTATTTTACATCATCAAATATTTCTGCAACCTCTTTTACATCATAAAGTCTTGCTGTAACCTCTTTTACATCATCAAGTCTTTCTGCAACCTCTTTTACATCATAGAGTCTTTCTGTAACCTCTTTTATATCATCAAGTCTTGCTGCAATCTCTTTTACATAATTTAGTCCTGCTGCAACCTCATTTACAAGATCAAGACATATTGCGTCAACTCCGAAACACTCATTTTAAAGGACTGTTCTTTTACTGACATTTGGATGTTGGTTTTCTTAAAAGCAGTTACTAATGTAAACAAAACTACCTCAACACCCGATGTTCGTGTTTTCAAAATCATACGATTCTTACTGAGCGTTGAAAATCCACAGCACAACTTCATTAGTAGGGGAAGTAAAGCCGTTGATCACACGTCGATCATGGCATGTATAGATCCCTGGAATTTATATGAGATAATTTTCTGGCAAAATTTGGAGGATCTTTCTCAAACTCATTTATAGAAATTCATTGTGGAAATCAACGTGAGGCTACCAAATACTTTGTAGAAGTAAGATACATTTTAACTTATTAAGTAAGACCCATCATTAGAGACAGAAACTGAGAACCAATCAAATAGAAAAAAAAGTCGTCATTGGTGTCTAAAAACCTATTTAAATTATTAATACAATTATATAAAATGGTTGCCGTTTTATAAATGTATAATATTTAGATTTTCCTAGCATCAATAATAGCAAATCTTTAAAATCTTAATCAAATAAAAGTCACAATTATTTTAAATAAAAACGAAAATATCTTTGAAAATTATTATTGTGATAGCCGATTTAGCAGAGTAGTTTTATTTTAATGAGTTTCATTGGACTGTTTTCCCATTAGTTGAAATATCACGTGATTTAAGATATGGATTGTGTGTATACAGCAGTTAAATATCCTCAACGATAAGGACAAATATAACATAAAGTGTCAGACTGCAGATTTGGATTAAAATACATTTATTTCTACCATGAATGCAACTATACGCACTTTCAAGGCTGATTCCAACATGTATTATAAGTATGTATTTACGTTTGAAGGGGTATTTCTTGTCTGATCACCAATTTAAATATATACTATTCAATAAAAATATATACAAATTGATTTGTCCATCTTTTGATAAATATAATTAAGCTGTTTGTAATCATTAATTAGCTTAAAATAAGTATCATGTACGTATACAAAAATATAAATAAACGTTTGTTTTAATGTTTCAAAATAAAACCTTTGAAGTATTCGGTATTTTTAATGTTTCAAGCTACAAATTGGAATCCATTTGTATTTTTTATGTGTATTTTTATTGTTTCAAGCCACGCAATTAAATCTTATCATTTAGGTATAGTTTGAGCCAAACCTCACATATGAACCACGTCAAGACTAGTCAATGCTACATCTATGAATATTTATCACCGACGTTTGGAAGATGAGTAATATCGTGACGTTCACCACCTACAATATAGTATTATACAATTGATTCTCTCACGCTAGACGAGAAAAATATAAAAAAAATAGCCCCACGACACGGGGGATAATAATTGTGTTCTACGATGTACTACTTTATTTTTCGCCTGTCCCCACCACCACCCCCAAGATTGCGGGGTGTTACCGGTAATTTAGAGCTCATGCTCGTGACCGAAAAGTGTGTTTGTCTATTTCTGTTTCTCATTTTTTTCTTCTTCACTTATTGACAATGTCATGATGTCACACAGAGTTTTTGGGTATTTCAAGTTCATCTTATTTATTACGAGGCAGGTTTTAGCCTACCACCTGGGTCCGTGTAAGGTAACATCTGGGTCATATGCCATATGGGAGGTATACAATTCGTATTCAATAACATCCAGGTCATATGTGAACTGGGCCGTCCTGGTTCTTCCGTTAAGGTGCTAATCACATACCCTGGAAAGTATCAGTATTAAAAAAAAATATGACCCAATTTTTTTTAGCACCACGTCTTAATACCCATTATGATTATACGCTTATGTACTATTTACACAAATTGGTTAAATTTAGATTAAGTGTGCCCGAATTTGCGGAGGGAGGAAGTGGAAAACCATTTAGGAAAAAATTTTAGTATAGCCAGCTGGAATTGAACCACGATATCCCTGTCATTGGCAGTCTAGTCTAATACGAGAGTGACGTCTTAGACCATACGGCCACCAAATCGGGTACTCTCTCTTACTACCCTTTCAGGTTATACGCATATATGATAATCACCCTAATGAGCTAGGGATTAGGAAGGAATCATTTTAGAGGTAATATAACTGCATTTGCGTGGAAGGAGAGTGGGAAACTATTTAGAAAAAACATCCTCCCTGATCTCTCCGTCGTCAGCAGGTCAGTCTAACACGTGAGTGATTCCGTAGACCATTCGGCCACTGAAGCAGGTTGTTTCATTATTATCTTGATTTAATACATGACGGTCATAACATCATAGGTTAACTAAATAAGGGTAAGTCTTTATTGGGATTTTTGTAAGAAGAAACTTTTAGAAAATACAAAACTTTAAGAAAATACAAACGTTTGTTGTTGTTAACAATGATAACATTTTACTATATTATCTTTTTTTTTAGGTTCTGATACTTTATAAGGCATATGAAACTACGACATACCTAATCAGCTGGTAGTGGGAAAATAGATGACTTTAATAAAATGAAAATTGACCCAGGCCATAGGCTAGAAACAGAAATGGATCTAAAAAAACCAAACAAGAATTACTATGAGCGAGAGCGAAAGTACTTACAGATTTTGCAGGGAAAGGTTATTTTCACATAAATTACAGGGTTCTTTTACATGTAACAATTGACATGGGAGTGACGGATTTACTTCCCCTCCGAAGAAAGCTGTGCTACAGATTTTTTCCCCCCATTTTACTCAAGAAAAATCCGTCGACTCCAGTTGGGTGTGAACCTTTTAACATCAGGTCGTGAGGTGAGCAATTTACCCCTAAACCATTAATTTACCACTTATCTAAATGAATACATGTTAGCATATAGATGCTACTCCTATATTCAAAACAAACTTACGAATAAATGTAGTAGACTGAGTAAAGATATAATTTCCTCGATGTTTTTAAGAATTCTGATCCTAGTTCAAGATTCAGACTCGTATTCTGGTAGTACATATTCTTAAACATAGATAAAGGATGCTCTATGTTTTAAATTACCTTGTTTTTGTAGAGTATTTGTAGAAAGTTACCACAATATTCTTGTTCTTATAAGTAAAACTTGCACAGCTATCGTCATAAATTAAATTAATATATATTTTACATTTTATATAGATAAACATATGTTTAGTAAGTAACACTTAAATCACACACTTTCCTTCCATATAAATGATGAAAAGTAAAGTTTATAGTTTTTGTTTGGATATTAAGCTAAAATACTGGTTTTGGTTCAAGTGTTATGAAAAGTCGCATAGATAATTATAACGCTACCATTGATAAAAACTTGTATAAACGTGATTATAATTATTTTTTAACTGACCTTCCCTCTTTTCCCCTTCCACAAATTAATTTTCCATACATCTGGAAAGATCATATGCATTAAATCCAATTAATAAATATTAATGATACAATTAATAAACTAGGTGGGCTAAGTTAATTTAGAATATTATTTTAGAAACAAAGATCTTGCGTGTTAAGTAGAGCCAGCACATCAGCAATACCAAACTAGGATCTGTTCTATTCTACTCAAAATGTACTCTATAGTATTTAAAAGAGTTTTTTTTTTAATGCTATTATGTATTTTTATAGGGCCAACTTCATTTAAGTTCAAATTTTCACATTTTTCATCCGACAGATAGAAAAGGTTCTAGATATTATTTTAAGTATTCATACGTCAAATCATGTGATCGAGAGCAGTTAATTTTGATAGTTGTTCAAAGTAGTTATAAACTAACATTAATAAAATAGTAAAATGTTGTTACTGTTGGTTGCAAAAATATATGTATGCATTTTCTAAATCGACTCATTCCTATGAAAATTGGACTGTGAAATTATGCCTTAGTCCACGTCTCTACAAGTATAGATTTTTGTAATTTTTATAGGAAGGAATGCTTCTAACAGTTAATTAATTATTCATACGCCAAGTCATATAATTAGCAACATTCATTTTTGAGAGAGTGTATCAGAAATTTGTTTTACATCCACTACTATTTCCAGCCCATGGCCTAGGTCAGTTTTTTTTATTCAAGTCATATATTTTCCGATACCGGCTTGCTAGGCTTGTCATAGCTTCATATACCTTATAATCTAACTTACGACTAATACAGGAACAACATCCAGTCATCTGCGGTCAATTTATCAATGTGAGAGGTTAAACCCATACTCTCATCATTGATATATTTTCGACCATACCGGGAATTAAACCCGGGACCCTTATCTTAGTATTTAGACACTCTTAATGACTGAGCTAAAGTGTCGGACTACTATCATATAAAGTACCTAGAGATATAACTGCTTTGATATATATACACCCGCCTCGGTGGCGTAGTTGGCTAACGCGCTAGTCGTGTTGAGCTCGACCGCCGAGGACGGGGAGATCGAGGTCCGAATCTCGGTCGGGTGAACTGGGGGTAGTTTTTCCTCAATGGTTTTCCACTCTCCATCCACGTAAATGCGGGTTCACTTATTCTAATTAAACCTTCCCAATTCCCAATCCATTAGCGTAATTAGTACCTAAAGCGTATAACCCGAACGGGTAGTAAGAAGCGTTGCTAAAAAAAAATAAAAAAATATTTACACCATTAAAACAAAGAGCATAAATAAAATATACACTAAATATTTACAGTTTAATGAAAAATAAAATATTCTAAGCTGGTCTCGTTTCAAATTTTCGTACAATTTTTATTGATGGTGTTCAAAATATCCTTTACATAATAATACATTTTAATAAAAGGAATTTGTTTTTAAGTTTAATATAATGATGTTCCTCTTTTATTAATCTAACAAAACGTTTTATACAGGAGGTTTCATGTTAATATTTAAGACATGTTTTGTAAGATTTGTTCAGTTTACATACGGTAATACTATTGTATATTATTTTAGATCGGCCCTAAATTGAACCTGTCAGTAAATTAAACCAGTCTCACACATTAGTATGAAATACCAAGGTAAGTAAAACTAAAGCTCAACAATACAAACAATATAAAATTTCAATTCAAATATAACTCCACACGACTATTTAGACCGAAAACTCTTTTCTATTAGAAGTTAATAATATGGTATGTGCAGCCCAATTTTTGTTGAAAGGGATTTATATGACAGCTATAAAAGCTACTAGATTTATTTTTACATATTTATGAAAAGTTCATCTGCATCTTTAAACTGATATTATAAATACATATAAAATAAAACCTATAAAATTTCAAAATGTTATCAATGTTGCCCGCAAAATGTTATGTTCTTCTTCCTAAAATGCTTGTTTTATTAAAACTCTACTATATATTAACAACAAACTTCTTTAAATATTTTGAGTTAATTGTAGCTTTATTTAAATATACTATTATATAACTACTTTTAGTGTGTTACAAATAATTGTATTACACTTTTTTTTTAAACTAAATAGTTTCACACCACCTGTGTTAAATACCTATGGCTATAAATCTTGAAGCTAGTAATTACTATTTTAGTAACCAATAATTAGTGAGTCTATTAGAAAACTTTCTTCTATCCTTTTCTGAAGATTTCCAAATATGAATAGTTAAAAAAAAAGAACTTCGAGTAGCTAGTGACGTAAAGAACAACGGGAATGACGGTGAAGAAGCAATGAGCCTACATAAAGTACCGACATCATTCATGACACTTGTTCGTGTAATTGATCAGGTTGGCCAACTTTGTTAGTGACCTCAAGAGTTAACCAGAAGTGTTTGTCATTTTAACAAAGAAACCACCCATACTGACGCAGATTCGCTAGTGTTAAATGTGTAATTAAATCAAAATAGGGCTATAGAAAGCTTACAACTTAGTTTTTTTAAAGTTTAAAAACAAATAAAGACACTATCAAAGAGCATCATTTTTCATGATATACCCATTAAGTTACCCCACACAAAAATAATTAGTTCATTGTTTTAGTGTATTAGAAAATTATTTGGTATCCTGGTGGTATAGGGGTAGAGTGTCATACTGTGTTGAGGGTCCGGGGTTCAATCCTCGATCCTGGCACAGATTTATCTGATTACCAAACCCTTCCTTCACCTCTGACAAGACGTGTATTAATCACAGCTTGTGAATGTGTAGAATGCCAGTTCTCCAACATGGTTCGGATTCCACGTTAAGCTGTAGGTCCTCCATTTCATCTCACAATCACCCTACCATTACACTTTAGCATAAGTGCGTATAGCCCGAACGGGTAGTAAGACGTGGTGCTAATAATAATAATAATAATAACTTACCATTAAGAAGACTTTAACACATGACTAAAATAATATTTTGTAGAATGCAATAAAATGAAAGCTTGGTAAGGGTAAACTTATTAATTATTAAAAAAATTAAAAAATATATAAAGTAAACATGAAAACTTTTATGGGCTAGTAGTGTTTATAGACAAACTAGCCCAACTTAACAAAATCTTAACATCAATGCGTCTAACAATTAAAGGTTGGGTTTCATTGGGTTCATAATCTTGGTGTTCAAAAGAGTTTTCTTTAAAAATCTAAAATTTTTGGAAATCATAAAAGGACCACTCAATAGATGAGTAAAAATCCGAAAAAAATACCCATTATAAAAACGTAACGTTGCTCATTGCTTGGAACAATTTGACCTTCGAATAATCGTAAAATTTCATCCATATAAACTTTTGAAATACTATAGGGGTAGGTTAGTGATTATAATGTACCAAAATATGTAACTAATATAATCTTCATAATTAGAAAATACGTTGTTTTTAGCACCGTGACTTATAACCCATTCAGGTTATGTGCATTTGTACAAATTTCGCTATTGGTTTTAGAGTTTAAGAAGGTTATATTTATAGGACATATACCCCCAATTGCGTGGAGGTGGAGTGCTAAACCGTTTTGTAAAAACCATCCTCAGTACACCCGACCGTAATTCGACCCTAGATATCTCCGTCATCGGCAATATAGTCTACTGCGAGAGTAGCGCCTTAGACCATGTGACCACCGAAGTGGAATGTATGTTATTAATGACAAGATAACCCAACCTAACAAAATGTAGCCTATTATTTTACTAATTTTAATCTAGGATGGGTATTATTGCTATGATCAACATTTTTAATTAGTTTATCCCGGTCCCTTTACTTTCCATAACCGACATTTTCCCTTTTGAAATATGGCCATCCAAGATCTTTCCTCAACCTATCATAGACAGTTTTAAAATCTAGTGAATTAATAAATTAAGAATAATTTGCTTATCTCATGAAGTTTAGCCACATGTAAATCGCATTTTGGGTGACGAGTTAGTTCTAATTATTTGGAATTAATATTTTAATAAATGATCCCACTGAACCAGAAAAGAGGTTTACCCATTCCTCTTCCAACCTGTTTTTCTCTTTGGAATGAGATTTTCTCCTCCTAAATAATAACGTATCTGTAGTTGAATAACCAAGGATTGGTTGGCGTGTTAGGGGCTTGGAGTGTAGGTGGATAATATTGTTTGAAAAAATCTTGCTGCCCGTCTGAAATATTGTTCAGTCAATTTGAAACAAGGAAAACAATGAACCAAGTCAAGACACGTCTAATTAGTAATGTTTTGTTAGCCTATTATTTCTATTTTTAATTGACACGTTTTATACAAGTTTTAATAATGACTTAATTTAATCGCGCATGAATAATTATTAAGATAGCAGTATACTAAAATATTATGCACCCCTCCATTTACATTTATCTAGAATTAAAATCATGCATTGAAAAAAAAACGGATGCACCTGACCGGGAATTGAATATTAACCTCACAATTAACGGTGGTTAAATGCAATTTGACACCAATAATTTAATCATCTCGATCATCACTGTTATTAACGGTTAAGTGAATCCTATAAATTAACGTGCCCTTTTTTTTCATTAAGGGCCATTCACTTTTAAAATCACTTAGGGACTTCAGATATTGTAGGGACCATTTAAATTGTACACACTCCTATAGTCATGTTTATCTATACTTGTGTTATTAGACAGCTTCAATCTATATTCTCTGTGAACTTCTATGCTGGTGGCCGGGGTTCAATCCTCGGTCCCGGCATAGATTTGTCTGATTACCAAACCCTTCCTTCACCTCTGACAAGACATCTTGTGAATGTGGGGAATGCCAGGCCTCCACCGTGGTTCGGATTCCACGTTAAACTGTAGGTCCTTCATTTCATCTCACAATCACCCTACCATTACACATTAGCGTAAGTGCGTATAACCCGAACGGGTAGTAAGACGCGGTGGTAATAATAATAATTCTCTGTGAAATATATATAGGGATATACTTAATTAAAGTGATAGGACACAGGAAATAAAAGTAGTGAGCCAGCTTAGTCACAGAAGTTAGGATAAAAATAAGAATGATTTAGCAATATTCATTGCTAGAGGTGTATTTTCCCCAGATTCTAAATGTAAATCCTTCAGAAACTGTCTTTATTAAATAAGTTTTATTTAATAGTTAGACATTTTAAATTTAAATAATTTAGCTACAAAATCGGAGAATAAATCAACCATAAGATATAGGTTTTGGATCGTAGATTGTCTGTGAATATCGGACATGATTATAGACAGTAATGGATAAGTTAGTGTCACCCTCTTAGTGACCCTTAGATGGTTCCTCTGACACTAAGGGCGGTGCGGCCAACTTTGGGAATCACTGACTCCGACCATTTCAAATCGATCTATAAACGTCCCACTCTAGCTAGAAATACTCCCCCCCTATCCCACTAACCCTCCTTTAATCCCCTTATCTACCCACCAGACAAAATAAGTTCCACGTACACCGTTATATCCAGAGTCGAATAAATGTTGACAGTTTATATCTCATAAATTTCTTGTTTTAAAAATACACCTAAACAAAGTCGGTGTGACAAATGACGCTGCCTTAAAAATAAGTAGAGGAATACCAAAGTACCGTTTAGCCAAATAAAAAATGGATATATATATATAATCGACTATGTAAAAAAAATATGATATTTCGAACAGATAATTTAGTTCTGTAACGGATCGAGAGAAGCCTAAAAACTTTTTTTGTTTTCCAGTTATTTCGTTTTTATTCGCTCAGTATAAAAATTTAGAAGACGTGACGCCACGTACGCAGATGCCCTGTGAACTCCCAACAAGCAGGGTTGAAAGGTCATACTAAGAAACATGGATATTTCATGTTAGAAATGGGACCCACAGCTTGACTTTTTACTATGCTATTAAATGGCTACACGAGTGATAGGGATCTGATCCCCCCCCCCCCTCTTCCGTAACTGTTCATTCATACATTCATTATGTGATTTATGAAAGATATTAGCTAAAATTTCTGACACATCGCATTCGTTAGACAGTTAACGTTTTAAATAATAAACAGGGGATAGGTTTAGAACGAACTTATGATCTATGAAAGAGTCATCATTGTTATCTAATATGTATTGCATAATATAAAACTTTTATAAACGTTACTTTAACAAGATCCTGTTCTTTGGCGCTAAAGAGTCATATACAACTTCTTATTTATATTATGAATAAGTAATAATAAACTTTTGCCTTGATGCACCTCTAAACCATAAACCCGTTCTATCTCTACTCAGAAGTGACCAAATAATATTTCATAAATACGTATAAAAGCACAAAATAAAGTTCTTTACAAGTACCCAAACAACGGACAAAAAGCTTCCAAAAATCGTTTACCTTTCAAGCGGCTAGAGTTTGAAATACCACACTTTCAGAATTTAAAGTATTAAAATCGGTGAATATTTTCAGAATTAGGTGAAAGAACCAATTTTGCTGGGCAGACAAAATTCTCAAAATTGAACATCAAATAAATGATTGTACAAAATTATAACAATAATTTTAGCCTCTTGGAAATATGTTTTAACATTAAGTTTCAATATTTGTATTACTCAAGCAAAATAACTCTCAAACTGTAAGACCGGACATACGCTGAAATTGGTAGAATATACATAAATAAACAAAACATTTTTTTCCTTTTATTATAATAATAACTAACTGTCGAAACATCTAAACAGGCTATCACTGACAAAATACAGAGCACAAAAAAACAGGGTGTACAAAATTATAAACACATTGTTATTGTGTACAGTAAATTACTGTAAAATGAACAAGATATAGTAAATAAGTAATAACACATAGAGAAAACTAAAAGAAACTATTCCAATAATTATTGTAATAGTTATTTAGTAAGTGTCTACAATGAATAAACATTAAGTAATTAGTCAATAGTGTGTATTTTAGATAGTAAAGTTTGGTTTTTCTTTTATAATAAAAATCAAATTTTGGAAATCTAAAGCTAGCACTGCTAATACTAGGGGAAAAGGGGCTAGGTTTGTGTTACTGATAAAAAATTTTTTTTTAGAATTCCAAAGGCACGAGAGGGCACAAAAATGCCCACATGTTCAAGGGTGGATTTATAAGAAATGTTGCTATTAAAAATGTTTAAAAACAAAAAGGGCATCACTATATATACTTCGTGTGAAAAGTGTTTGGTGCCCTAAAAGATTCAAAATTCTATCACAATCAATATAAAAACTTTAAAAAAAATGTATCATAGCAAGCAGTGACAAATTTGCGTCGATCATTTTCCAATATGAGGGAGTCAGTTAAGTTGATAGAATTACACGCTACACTAGCATATTCTAGTTAGTATCTCACCAAAGCAAAATACAAACTTATGATACAGTCAACTTTAGAAAATGATGAAGTAATATACTTGATGAGGCCGAGTAATTTCAGAAAGTGAGAAACTATGTGATCAAAATTGTAGTAAAAATAGATCTTATGGTCTAGCTCTAGGTCATTAAAATCGTTCATCATACCAGCCCTAACTCAGCTACCGGTTCGCACGAAGTATGGAAGTTAAAGGGAAAAGAAAACACCTATGATATGCCAGAAATGTGGGCAGTGCATTCGTATTCGAATGAATACTGGAAATTTTCCGCGGTGACGATGCGGGACTAAGCGATAAAGTTTCTTGTTAATAACTACAGTAACGGTGACCTGGTGGTCTAGGGGTAAGGTGTCAGTCTTCTGTGCTGGCGGCCGGGGTTCAATCCTCGGTCCCGGCACAGATTTATCTGATTACCAAACCCTTCCTTCACCTCTGACAATACATCTTGTGAATGTGGGGAATGCCAGGCCCTCCACCGTGGTTCGGATTCCACGTTAAACTGTAGGTCCTCCATTCCATCTCACAATCACCCTACCATTACACATTAGTGTAAGTGCGTATAACCCGAACGGGTAGTAAGACGCGGTGCTAATAATAATAATAATAATAATAATAATAATAATAACTACAGTAACCTATCGATAATGACAAAATTAAGATTTGTGCAAAATGCTTATCTGTAAAGCCATTCTAAAATGGTCAATAACGAGACCTTTTCAAAGCAGATTTTATCATAATATTTAATAACTCAGCAAAGTTTAGTATTAGGAACTTATATTAACTCTTTATCTCCATTAATGTTTAATCAGAAATGATCCAAGGGCAATAGTGTTCGTGTAAATTTACGATTTCTAGCCAACTAGATCACAGAGTTGATGGGCATGTGATTCACGCTTTTAATACAAAAACAGCGTTTTATATTATCAATATCAAGATCATAAGTGAAAAAGGGGTGACTTTCCTGGTGAAAGTTATGTATATAGTTTTGTTTGTTTGTTTGTTTGGTTTTTATTATTCAATTTAAACATATACATAAATACATGAATAAAACATGAGAAACATAGAGGGACAAACATTAACACCAGCCCTGAAGGGCTCTCGAAAACGAACACGACATAGGGATAAAGACAATCACAACATAAAAGGTATTGGCACCCTTGTGGGCTGATATTTGATTTCTATGGGTTAGGGGTGGGAAAATTTGTATATAGTTTTGGATTCATTTATATACATTACCATTTTGGCAGACCTTGTTAACACACTATTTATCTATATTTGCAAATTTAAACAATCAGCGTGTGATATGATGTTTTTGAATAATTTGAGAAAGTCAGCAAACAAAAAATTGTTTGAAGATTTACTTACAAATGTCAGCAATAAACACGTTAAAAAGAAGAAGCTGATAGTAAAATTATCTTGATGTTTTAATAAATAACAATCAAAATTTGGATTGGTATATAATGCTTCAAAGTAACCCTCTTTGTCATGCCTCTCTTTAACTATGACGTCTCCAATTAATTATTTTCTAAGGTAGTCACTGCAAAATAAAATAAAGTGGTAAATATTTTACAATACAAAGTGTACTTGATCTAATATCTCTTTAGTTTGCTTAACAGTTTCACTAAACATACTATTGAGTAATATCCCAGTAAAACATTCTAAGCTTGTATCCATCTCGAGTGCAACATATCACGTTTCATACGAGATTTTAAAGCACACATTGAAAAGAATATGTAGATAGAATGTCAAAAGAGAAGCACTCTTAGTTAAATTGTTATGTAAACAGTCCCCGCTGAGGCATTCATGGGCTCACAAAACGTCAAGTGTCTTTACAGGCATGAATAGTTGGCAGAACTGAAACACTTCATCATCTAGATTTGATAATTTATAGTTGTTGAATGTACAATACGACTGCGCACTCTACTTCCTTTCACTTAACTTTTAAAAGGCATTCAATGTGCAGATGAAGTCAAAACGTCTTTCTAAAAGAGGTCTTGTCAAGTTTTGTGTAGTTCGCCAATGCTGTTTTTCTTAACTTAAAGCGATGTGATTTGTCACTGATGATGGATTATAAATACGATTTGTCTAATTACTCAAATTCGTATGCCTGTATGATGTCAGTTATAGTTTAATATATAAGAGATAATAAGCTTCGTATTTCTTGAAAAAAAAACCTAATTCATTTAACTTTTATGTGGACTCACTTCAGTGTCTTGATGGTCTAAGGCATCATTCTCGTGTTAAATTGGTCTGTGGTTATGACGGGGAAAGACTGGGGCTCAAACCCCAGTTGGGTATACTGATGGTGGTTTTTCATAAATGATTTCCCACTCTCCTTCCCTGCCGAATGCTGGTATATTAACTATAAAAGGATTCCTTCTTCATTCCTACCCATAAGATTAATTATTATAAATACATATAACCTGCATAGGTAGTAAGACATTGCGATAAAAAAAAATGGGGTGTGGCTGTGTCATGGACACGGCCGTGTGTTGTACGTGAATACGTTTATGTAACATGTTATATTTTTTAATAGATTTTTGATAATATATTTTTATTTTAACACCTTATTATATTCACTGTCACTACTTTAAACTAATGTTTTATATACACTCGATAGATTTTGACGACAGTTGACGATTAAAACTCAAACGAACATCGTAGCTTCTCCGAGTCAAAAGTTATACTAATTGCAAATCTCGATACGCAGCAAAATAACCTCAAAATGGTGGCGCTTCCCCCTCCTCCACGCTCGATGCGTCACTGTTCTCGCGTATCGTAATGCATTCTTTGATCCTCTAGCTATCCAGTGGTATAATTTAATTTTGGATGTAGAGGATAGATTCGAAACTACAACGCCAAACTGTATCCCCCGATTTTGTTATCATTAGGTTTTTTGGATTGCCCCCATATGGTAGCAAATTTAAAGAAGTATTCACGTCAAAATGTGTGTGTGTCTGTTTGTACACTGTTTTTCTGCCAGTACAGACTATCCACAACTTTATATTAATGAGCTAGGAAATTAGGAAAGCATAATTTAATAGAACTTTACTCTCATTTACGTGGAGGAAGAGAGATAAACCATATTTTAGAAGAGATAATAACATATTCAATACATCCAAACAAGATTCCAACCTCAATCTCCCTGTCATTGGCAGTCCCCTCGTGAGGGATGCTCTAACCTAGACCAATGTTTCGCAAACATTTGTAAGTCGCTTTATCCCTTTCGTGGGGGTGGCTTGACCAACGTAACTCATCAAAATCTTCATAGAAAAAGAATAGAGAAATCAATATATGTTATCAAGTAAAGTTAAACGAAAGCTCTAAAGCTAAAAAAAATACGTGATATAGATAAATAAAAACCTCCAAAAGTTAATTAGATCTCATCAAAGTCTGAGTTTCTTTATTTATCGGATTTATTATTAACACCATATTCGTAACTCCGTAATCGAGCTATACCGACAGAGTGTCTGCCTCTGTTGGCGAAGATATTGCCAACATTTGTGGATATAGGGTGTCATGTGGTCATCACAACGAACCCTTTGGCAGCTAATATCACTTTTCTAGACTGGAGCTGATACTTATCTATTCATGTAGCCTCTTATTTGTCCTTACGAAGCTGTGTTAGACCCCGTTTTAGACCTACTGCTTCACGGAAAATATTCTGGAAGTTCCTAGGATTGAACCTGGCACCTCTGGATCTGTAGCCAGAAATTATAGTCACTAGACCACAGACGCAAAAAACTACTTCATGAATATTCAAATTCGAAGGTGTCGCGTACCACAGTTTGGGAGACACTGCCTTAGAAAATGCAACAACAGTTGCGGGCAGTTATATATTTGCTATTCTCTATGTTTATTATGTAGCTTGTCTTTTTTGTCGTTAAATAGGAAAGGTACCCACATTTGCTTGGAAGAAAAACTATAAAGTGCTATAAAAATTATCTCTCTTTAGTGCGTCCAGCCGGGATTCGAACAATTACTTTACGCTCACTGAAAAATTAGAATAGCGTTTCAACCTGCTTGCCCATTTATTTGGGTATTTTATGAAAAATTTTATTCTAAAATAAATGCAGATAACCCTTTTTATTTACATCACAACAATCAAATGAACAAAAAAAAATATTTTTTTATGTCTTTTCTTTCCTGACGAACTGTACTCTTAAATTCAGCCCTCATATTTCTCTTTAAAAATACCGTGAACTATAATTATCCTTTGTGTACATTGTAACAAATTAATAAATCAGGTATTAATCTCTGTCCCTCCCCTACATGAAAAAAACCACACCTCACCTTTTCTCTTTCCCCTTGAGACGATACGTATGCGCATAAGCCATAGCGCTCGACTTATCGTCTAATTGAAAGTGTTTTTTTTTTTAGTTTATTGTTTGTTTGTTGTTCCGAAGTTATCGGTTAATATTGATCTGCGCATGCTCGGACGGATGGTAAGTGAATCAGGTAAAAGCTGTCTTCTACCTTCACGGACCAGGATGCTGTGGAAATGAAGATGGGCGAGTTAGAGGAAGGTGGGGGATGCGTCTGAGAATAACGATTTATTACCTGCTTTAAAGAAGTCTTCTCCAAATTGTATCTCTACGTTGTAGCGAAATAAAATTTTTAAAAACAATCTCTCTTATCACTTGAGAGACGTTGATTTTGCATATGTAAAATAATGCTGGTGAAACTTAAAAGTTGTCCCATTTAACTTACTTTCTTTTTGGCATTAGAAACTAGAGAGTGCATTGCTGCACTTAAAAAAGTACGCCACCTATCCCTATTTTGAACTAGTACTATTCAGTCCACCTCATTACAAACTATCCCTATATTGAGCTAGTCCCGTCCACCTCATTTAACCCTATCTTAATCTTAAGATAGTTTTATCTAGGTTACCTAATCATACCCTATCTTTATCTTAAGCTAGTTCTATCTAGTCCACAATTACAAACTAACTCTATCTTGAGCTAGCTCTATTCAGTCCACCTCAATACACCCTATTCTTGTCTTGAGCTAGTTTTATACAATCCACCTAATTACAACCTAACTCTATCTTGAGCTAGCTCTATTCAGTCCACCTCAATACACCCTATTCTTGTCTTGAGCTAGTTCTATACAATCCACCTAATTACAACCTATCTCTATCTTGAGCTAGTTCTATCCAGTACACCTCATTACACCCTACCCCTATCTTGAGATAGTCCTATCCAGTCCACTTCAATACACACTATCCCTGTATTGAGCCAATTATACCCAGTCCACCTCATTACAACCTATTCCTCTCTTGAGATAGCTCTATCCAGTCCACCTCAATTCACACTATCCCTGTATTGAGCCAATTATACCCAGTCCACCTCAATACACCCTATTACTTTCAGGCTCGTTCTAATGCCTCCGGTTTAGCACTAAGAACTAAACGTATGCACAAAAATTAATCTTTAGATTTATCTGAGTGTATACACATATAAGTGGTGCTCTTTTAAAACACTGATTTTATTTTTATTCATAATAATTTTCTTAATCTAAGAGCAGTGGCATATCGTGATTTATATATATATTTAGTCCCCATATTTCACTACACATTTGAGTTTTACGTGTGAATATATTAATAATTACGCTAATATTTAATTATAAGGAAGGTTGAATTTAGACGTGGTGTAACAGAACGTGGTTCATGGAGAAAGAGTGAGAAACCGTTCTGGTAAAAGCACTCTAATCGCCACCTAACATGATTTCATCCTAAATCTCTCTGTTATCGGCATTCCAGTCTATTGCAAGAGTGACGCCTTAGATCATGCGGCCACCGAAAGAGGTCATGACTTGCCTAAGATAATAAGAGCGTGTTTAAACTATACGAGTTCATCTAACCCTGGAAGCACTCTACGCCACGCCACTGTCTAAGAGTCACTCTAAGCCCGTGTAGCTGTGCGTATGGACTTAGACGTCAGTCTCACGTGTTCTGGTTTACTGGCAATGAGGAGTTTGGAGGATCGATTCCTTGTAGGGTATATCAAGGTTTTCCCCTAAATTTTCTCTCACCCTCCCATCATGCAAATGTGGGTACTTTTCTTTTATATTTTTACCTTACTCATAAGTGTAGATATTCGGGTATCCTGTATGGATAGTAGACCAAAGTGAACGTAAAGAAAAGCACGGAGAAATAATCAGGTAGGTTGGTTTTTAATGGCAGTGAATTTGGGGGTTCGATTCTCGATCGTGTGTAGGGAGGAATATTTTTCTCAAACATTTTCCTACTTTCTCTCCGTTTAAATGTAGGCACACCTACTCTAAATTCTACATCCCTAACGCAGTCCAATTTTCTTAGGAATAAGTTCTTCCGACACCTATAACAGCCACCAGATCTACTTTCACATGTTTATACGTCAATCCATTCTATCTTCAGATGTCACTTTTGCGAGATTAAATAACACTTACTACTGTATATAGTAGATTCTTATCAATTTTGGTCACAAAAAATGGTTTGTATTTTTCAAAAGGCCCCTCTTATGAAAATATGATCGTACTTATCCCATCAGTGTAAACATACGGATAGTCCTAACGGTTAGTGAGGCGTGGACCATAGAAAACAAAACTGGAGACGGTAGTGTTTCCGTCAAGGGGACACTATATCCTCGAAAAGGACGGTAAAAATGATGTCACCGACGCAAGTGGCTTATTCGGCGAACGCAAGAGGACCTGATTATGGTTGTTGTTATTTTTTTTTGTGTGTGGCTGGTACTGTAATGACGTCACCTTGGAGGTGTTCCCAGGTAAGAGGAGAGGCTATCAGGCGAGTGATCACTCCACCAATTTGTTGTTGTTAGTTTAGTGGAGCGGTGGGAGGTCAGTTCCAGATAAATCTTCAACGGGCTCCTCCGCCAACCCACCCTCTAGATCACGCGCCACTAAACCCGGAACATACACAGAGTAAGGGAAACATTACGTCTTATCAACCACTGTAATATGCTGAAGGAGGAAGGGAGGGAAGCAAGAAATATACACACTTTCCAAGACAACAAATTTTAGATCTCAAATTCCATAAGGACCCCAGCAAGTACTTTTATTTTTAAAATAATCTAAATATAACAGATACCTCTTTTAAGGCCCTTGGTCTTGTCAAGTGCAAGTCTAAAACCAATTTTGTGGGATGGTCGGCGGGAGGGTGAAAGGCATGGCGTGGCCTCACAACCGATCAAAGTATCCTTCCGCGCCAAAAAGAACAGATGGATCACGGAAACCATAGATGGCCCTAGCTACCGGACAGGTCTTGCGGAAAAATCATAGTTTTGGAAATATCAGTTATCTCTAGAACGAATGAAATTTGTATATTAATATTTCTAACACCCCTTGTATTATAATGTATCAAAGTTTATTAATTGTTACATTTTCTTGTTTTTTGTTATGAAGCCGGCAGTTTTCTACTGAAAAATGTCAATTTTATCGATATTTGATCACTGACACAATTAGAGAGGAAGTTTGTATAACTTAATCAACATGCTTAAATTCTTTAAAAATCCTTTAAAAAAAAAATTCTAAAACAGTAGAAATTCTTGAAGATAATCGTTTGTTCCCATGTCTCTGCATTTCCATGCCAAATGACCAGGGCCAATCGCCTTAATCATAATCTAAAGTGCAATAAAAGGTATCTTAACTTGCCTAACAGATGCCAGCACTAAATTAATTGGAAATAAAACTTGATTTTCACCCTTTTTTCCCCAGTACCGTTCAATTTATTATTATATTTATGGTCAAGAAGGTTATTATTATTATTATTATTATTATTATTATTAGCACCGCGTCTTACTACCCGTTCGGGTTATACGCACTTACGCTAATGTGCAATGGTAGGGTGAATGTGAGATGAAATGAAGGACCTACAGTTTAACGTGGAATCCGAACCACGGTGGAGACCTGGCATTCCTCACATTCACAAGATGTATTGTCAGAGGTGAAGGAAGGGTTTGGTAATCAGATAAATCTTTGCCGGGACCGAGGATTGAACCCCGGACGCCAGCATAGGAGTCTGACATCTTACCACTAGACCACCAATTCACCGTCAAGAAGGTTAAGACAGCATTTTGGTAATCTGGTGTTTTTACTTTATCAGTAACCAACTTCGTGGTATAGTGGTCAATGCACCTGGCTATGAACCTAGGTGTCCTGAGCTCGATTCTGGGCTGTTAGCTTGGGTAATTTTACTGAAAGGGGAACTATCTCAACAGTCATCAGTGTTTGGTTAACTATAGTAGGATTTTGGTAAGAAGAACAGTATAAGTTAGTTACTAAAGTTACTAAAACAATTATAACATATTCATACATCAAGTCATGTTATCTGCAGCCATCACTATTGATAAATATTATCGATATCTATAGAATAAAACTAATATTAAAGTAAAATGTAATCAATGGTGGCCTTAAAGAAATATGTTTTAGTTATCGCTAGTGTTCTTCCAACCAAAATCTGGGTATAGGCTTAAACTAGGTTAAGAGTTTTTACGGGCTCCTTAAACTCATACTCACAATCACCATTACCTCGTCTCATCAGGACATGGGAAGATTCTCCACGGAAAGAAAGTACTATTAGTACATTCGGGCGTCCCCTGGGCGACGGTACATTAGTACTGGCTAATCTTTTCCCTCCTAGGCTACCAATGATTTAACCTAGAAGTGCAATTTCACTTTATCATTTAGAGAAAGTGATAAAAAATTACTTCTTTATTACGATGAATTTTGACATTTTATATGCTCCGGAAACCAATAAAGAGGTTCTTACAGTTATTTAGTCTGCCTTGAGCAGAAATTGCTTAGTGGGTTTTAGCCAAATTTATCATTTATATGATAATACCTCAGTTTAATATTTAAATTTTGAATATATTCCTCAATTTAAGTGTAGTACTGATAATTGATATTTATGAATTCAAAATATTTCGAAAAATGTTTTAAATATTTTGTTTAAAATGTATATCTGGGGAGTGTTTGGACCAAAAATGTTTGAATGTAAGGGCAAATTTCTCCTTGGAATGAATCTGCACATATACCTAAAACGCCACATGGAATCGAACCATGATTCCCAAAACATATTATCAACCTCGACCTTCTCATCCGACTAACGGTGAGGTCGTGTAGAAACAGCCTGAATTAACAAGGAAAGCTATAAAGCTATAAAGCCACAATAATAGTTTTCATATATTCATACGTCAAGTGATGTGTTCTGCAGCTGTTACTTTTCATATATAGTATGAATACATTTGTAATAATACTAACAATAAATTAAAGTATTGGCAATGTGGACTGAACAAAAGTTTATGTTTTTTTTTTATTTAACAGCTTCATATTATTTTTTTATCTAGCCCCGCGTCTTACTACCCGTTCGGTTTGTACGCTTAAGCACTTATTACGCTAATGGTTTAGAAATTGGTAAGGTTGCATTTAGACTAAGTGAACCCGCATTTGCGTGAAGGGAGAGTGGAAAACCATTTAAGGAAAACCACCCCTAGTTCACCCAACCAAGATTCGAACCTTGATCTCCCCGTCATCGGCAGTGTAGTCTACTGCGAGAATAGAGCCTTAGACCATGCGGTCACCAAAACGAGTTGGTTCCGAGATATTTTCTAAATAGAGTAGAGCGTCGGAAATCCGGACGTCAAAAATCCGGAGCGTCGCAAATCCGGATCGGTGGTGAGAATAGGTAGGGGAGGTAGTGGAAGGTGTTCTTTAGAGTTCAACGACTTAGCCAGTCACCTCTCCTTGGTCACGTGCTCGGCTCAGTTCTGTGCTATCATTTACAAACTTTACAGCAGTGGTATAGTTGCCTTGTGACGTTTTAGTGTGCGAGTTAAAACGGAACATATTTTTACTTTGTTAATCATGTCATCATTATCAAATAAAAGGAAACAGAATATTTTATCTATAAAAGATAAGTTAGAAATTCTACGAAGACTGTCTAAAGGGGAAAGTGGTGCATCTCTCGCTAAAATATATGGTGTGGGAACTTCAACTATTAGTGACATTAAAGCAAAGAAAGACAGTTTGCAACGTTTTGCTTCAAAACTAGATTCTGAAGAAGGTTCACAGAAAAGAAAAACCACACGTATACGTATGTATACAGTTATTGAAAGCACATTTGAAAATCTGGACAATTCGGTAATCCGGATGGGTCCCGGTCCAGATCGATCCGGATTAACGACGCTCCACTGTACATTACAAATCTGTGTGTGGAAAACTCAATTTACACAAATTTTCAGCATCGCGTCTTGCTACCTATGTGGGCTATACGAATATGTAGAAACTAGGCTAATGTGTTAGGGATGAGTAAGGTTGAACTTAGAAGAGATGTACCCACATTTACGTGGAGGGAAGGTGGGCAATAACTTAAGAAAAAACACCCTCAGTACGCCCAACTGGGATTTGAACCCCATTGCCCTGTAATATGTTGTCTAGTCTATTTACAGAGGGACGCCAAGACCAGCGATCGGCAACCTATAGGCTAGCTTGTGGGTCAGATCCGACCCACCGACTGATTTTATCTTACCCGCAATTTATTTAGCAAACAAACACTTGTGTTAATAAAAATATATTTATACTAATAACTAATTACTAAATGAGAAATATAAAGCTGACATTTTTTACCTGAGTTCTTTCCCAAACCATTCCACAAATTGTTTACCTTATGCGGCCAGAAATATCGTATATGTTGTCGACCCCTGGCTTAGACCATGCGGCCAACTAAGCGGGTGTACAAAAATAAAAAGTTATTTAAATTTTACAAAAGGGGGTAGGAAGTGAAGGTTTGATAGTGACCGAAGTTAAAGTAGTTGTGAGGTTAAGGGAGATAGTGTGCTAGATGGTTTCTTCCCCCTTAAATTTGGTTTCGGTTGTCGTCGCTAAAGGAGAGCGTGGTTATTATGCGTGTGTATTGTATGAACTTTGTGGGAGGAGCTATAGAGAGGTAGGGTTGAACTGCTTTAACAATAAGGTCAAGTCCATCAATGGTTACCATTATTGTCTGCTTCACAACATTTCTACAAAAGAAAAAAAAAATTAGTACTTCTAAAGTCAAAGTTAAAAGTAAGGTCCGACCTCTTTTTTTTCTTCTCCCTGATGACTTCCCCTCCTAACCTTCATAAGTAAGTCTGTTTCTTTTACTGCTTAGTTACCTTTTGATAATTGCCGCGGTACCTTTAGTAAAAGAGTTCCTCGTGTTTCGGAAAACAATACCACATTAGCCATTACTTAACCTCTACACCTTCACTGTACAGGAAGGAGGGAGATATAAAAGGTCTCACTAGGAATAAACTGAATTGTATGGGATGGGGTGAGACAACGAAACACGCCGGAGCAGTTCTTTTGTTTTAAATGTAACGATAGACTTTGGGAACTTTATGAAGCGTATGAGAGGGAGAAGAGATCCAGTTTGGCAATAGGGGACCACTTTAACTAATGGACATGGCCATCGGAAGATAGAGTAACGTTTTATTATAAATGCACTACATTCTTTTGTTGTGTTTTCGTGGTTTTGTAATGCATGCACTACAAGAAAAAAAATAATCTTTGATAACAATGTCACGAAAGAATCTTAGAAGCATCGTTGCGAAAAAAAAAAGGATCAAAGCGTTAAAAAACTGTTTTTTTTGTATACTCTCTTTATCTCTCTCTCCCTCTTATATACACTCCAAGAAAATTAAATGCATTAGTGAAGTTTTAATTCCCTTTAAGATTAGATGAAAGGCGAAGCCAGTTCAGATCCGCGTTCTTTTGATTTTTGTTTCAATGAATAACTTTTTTTCTTGTCCAAAATAAATCAAATATAGCTTCACTAGATATGATTACGTTTAGTTTTATTTACTGCAAAAAGTAATCTCAAATATTTGTCATGAGTAGAGTGGCCTTTGAATATACATTTTTTTAAATGGAAGAAAAAGTACTGGCTTAATTCTGCGACAAGAATTGCTCAGAATATAAAATTAAATAATTCAAAGTTTATCAATGTTATCGTAACTAAACCATTTTTGTTTTAGTGGGAAATTAATCTCAAAATGTAATAATTATTAATCAAGTTCTTACGAAATATTCTGGCTATAATGTCAAAACATTATTTAGTACTATGGTCATGTGAAACTAAACCGGGATCTTTGACTTTGCGAACTAATAATTCTCTACCACTGAGACATCTTAGTTCTTCTTTTATCCAGTAACAGGCTTGATTCCTATTCCAATGTTGTTGTTTTTATTTAAGTTGAATTAAACCAGTTTAATTTTTTTCACAAAAAAAAAAAAGTTTGTCGAGGTGTTTTCTCATTGTTGCTGATAAAAATTAGCTGTTTATCCATATCAATAAAATGAAGAGTGTTTGTCTGCCATGAGCATTGCGCGATATATACCGCAAAGAGAGTGCTGAAATTGTATGATTAGTAGCCCTTGTGTACACATTTTTAATAAAAAAAATCTTAAAAACTGGCTAGAAAGAAATAAAATGTATTTTTTGCTGTCCATTTGGAGCAAATAAAAGTGTTTCCCATGGTAGCCATGAAAGTCATTGCGTTGTTACCCTGGGCAACGGCGGGTAGCTTGCTATATTCTAATAAAACTAAGATAAATTTACCAAATATTAATCATAAATACATATGGCAAAAACTCTGTATAAGTTTTGTTCCAAGAGGATGAGTCATTTTAAACGTTGAATAAACCTGCCACGTAATAAACATACTACCGACAATACAAGGAGTTTTATATCAGCGCATACTGTATTACCACCCGTCCGGGATAACTGCACATTGACATTAATTAGGTTTGACCTCCAAGAGTATTGTTTTATAGAAACCGTATCCGTTTTTGTATGTAGGCAGAGGGGAAAACCATTTAGAAATACACTCCTCCGGGATACGAACCTCAGCATTATCATCACTGGCAGACTAGATACAACTCTATCCACGTGCCTACAGATGGGGGTAGCTGCGTGTTCGACTCTGATATTGTAGGAAAATGTTTAATTCCTTAAAAGATGTAGTTAAGGGATAATTGTATATATTGTGGTTTCCCATATTAATTTTAATAGTAATTTGTTAATTATCTTTGAATAATTAATTAACCTTTTAATTCTGTAGATCTAAATTAAATATTTTAAATTAATGATACAAGAGTGTAAAAAAAAAGCTAATAAGATTTTTTTTACTCACACCTGGCACTTCTCTGAATGCAGAATTTTTACTATGCCGTTTGATGTCAATAAAACAGTTTAATCTCAACCAATAAAATTGTTTGATGACTTAGTAGGTTTTGC
>CABFOV010000319.1:106248-145712 GCA_902141375.1 Timema poppense
TTTTTTTTTTTTTTTACACTCCGACAATACACAGATACACACGTAACCTGTTTTAGAATTTTATGAGATAGTCACACTTAGCATAATACGCCAGTTGAAAAAAAAAACATTCTTCGTTCCCGAAAACATTGGTTTCAAACTGATATGAAAGTTTATTTTATAGTCTTATCTAATGTTTTTTTCCTAAATCTTGAGTGGTCCGCAATGGACCAAATACTTGCCAGAAAGTATTCTTTCTAGTTTACGTTGTACGTGCTCAAAGAACAAATAAGGTGGAATAAATTTTAAAAAAAAATAACACCTGACTTGATCGAGCTAGTATTAGGGATAAAGATTAAAACCAGGATGCAATAAAAATGAAGACATATTTTATTTTAAATCTTATTTAAGTTCTAGTATCATGGTCACATGATTTACATTAGTTTTTTTTAGTGGTTTCACTTCTGTAAATGGTTCCACTAAATATATATTTTATGGGGTCCAAACTTTTAGGTTATTGTCAAGTTTTGGTATTTATCTTTATGTATTTTAAATGTATATAATTAATATATTTATACCTAGGAACTTATTATTTAAAACGTGTTTTTTAATATATTATATAAATAATACTATACAATATTTAAATAAGTTGTTAAACATGTTTTTCTTGACTTTTGAGACGAAATAAATCAAATGCACAAATGATATTAATACAATAAAATATAAGTTTAACGATCAAAAACGATATAACAACATTATTTTTATTAGCTTCTCATCTAAACTATAATACGATTAAGTTTCACTTAAATTATTCAATTAAATACAGCATAAAACTAAGCAAAGGTTCAGCTTTCACTACTTGAGAAACTATTTGGACAAAGCACAGAGTTTTGTCAAATTATATCAATTCAATAAAAAAAAACTACAAGGAAAATGCATTAATCAATTAATTTTATTTTACAAATGGAGTTTTATGTTTATTGGTTTAGTTATAAGTGGATCTATATTTAATGCCAACTATTTTTTATAGTCCATTACACCTGAGTAAGATTCTCAACCAGGTTATAGGGGTAGAAACTTAAATTGAATAATTCAGTTTTCGAAGAAATAATAGTTATTAATTTCCTTAAAACAATTCCTTATCATCATCATGTTTATTTGGATCTTATGGAGTGTGTAGCTGATTTCAAAACATTTTTCTTAGGCGTCATATATGTAGTTTAAAAAATTCTAAGCATTCAAACAAAATATTTTCATACCTTGTAGATTTTCATGTAGTTGATGGGTTCCAATCAAATTTTAAACTAATAAACTAGGATACTCAAAGCATATATTTTGCTTTTACTCAGAGCTACCTAATTTTTGAGCGAGATTACCAAAACTAAAAAAAAACACTTTCGGACATTTTTAGGGCTAAATACATTAACATAAACTTTTTTATTCAAATATGGAATTCATTTCTACGAGATGTTTAAGGATAAGCATTAGCAGAGGAGCTTCATTTTCACATTTAATTTGATCAAAGATTGATTAATTTTTTTTTAAACTGAAAATAAATATCAGTACTATATGGTACTGTTTATATATTGATGTTTAATTATATTATTTCAATTTTCTATATGATAAAATATTACCGAGACTTAATATTTTCTTATGAAATCAATCATTAGTATTCTACATATATTAAATTGTGTTTGTTTACGCTTTACAGTACTGTATTTGTAGTCTAGACTATTCCAAACCTCTTTGCTTAGCTTATTTTCCTTACTTTTTTTTTTATCAAAGAGAACAAATGATGAGATATGGCATGGAAATCAACATTGAGAAGACAAAATTGATTGTGATTTCAAAAAATGAAGAGCAGCTAAAAATCAAAATTGAAAACCAGGAGCTGGAAAACGTGGAGAAGTTCAAGTACCTGGGATGTCCGCTGACAAAGGATGCCTACCGCACTAAATAAATTAGGTCAAGAATCGCTATGGGTAAGGAATCTTTCAACAAGAAGAGGTTACCGCTGACCAGCAAGTTGAGTTTGGAACTGGGGATGAAATCAAATGAAATGCTACATTTGGAGCATCGCGTTGTATGGAACAGAAACTTGGACTCTTATTAAGATGGAAAAGAAATACTTGGGGAGCTTTGAAATATGGTGTTGGAGAAGACTTGAGAATAACAGGTGGGACAGCCTGTGTGACCAATGAAGAAGTTCTAAGAAGAGTTGGTGAGAAGAGATCCATTTCGGATGTGATTCTTCAGTGCAAAGCAAACTATACCGGAAACTTCCTTAGAAGAAACTTTCTTCTACACAATGTCATAGAAGGAAAGGTTAAGGGGTAAAGGAGCATAGGAAGAAGGAGGATTCAAATACTAGATGACTCGAAGGAAAGAAGAAGATTCTGGGAGCTCAAGGAGGAGGAGAACAGGGTGCATTGGCGGTCTAAGTTTTACTAACAAAAGGAATGGACCTGTCGTAAGACAGAACATCTAATAATAATAAATTATATAAAAATAACAATACGCTGTTGAAATGGCCCATTATGAACATTCGATCATTCATACAAACTGTATTCTCTTTCAGTCGATAAATTATTATATCGTGGGATTTTCGTGATAGCATAAGTGATTTATAAATTTTCATTGGTTTTTAAGCGAATTTTTTTGCTTTCGCCAAAGGTATAATGTGTATATTTGTAATATTTAATTTACTGTCTCAGAATTAGACATAGTGACACCAACTAAAAGCTATTTTGAAAATTAAATAACATTTATATTGAATAGTTCCAGCACGTTTTTATTAATATAAAATCAATCAGATGTATTTTTAAAATAATATCACATCTTGTGGACAAAAAGAGGATGCAGTGTGTTTGGTATATTTAATAACCTAATTATTTATTCATCATCGTATTTATTACCAAGATTATCAACAATTTAATCTAAGAGGTATAGAGGATAAGTATAATTTAAGAGTAAATTCAGCTGCATTCGCTTGGAGAAAGAATAGGAAAAAGGGTGAACGTAGTGGAAAAATAAAAGGAAACTTTTAAAGTGTATGAAACAATAATAAATAAATTTTTATAGGAAGGACTGTTTATAAAATACAAACATTTGCTTTTGAGACAAAAAATTGATAACATTTTACTATTTCATTGGTATTGATATTATCTATTAAAATTGACATATAATGCCTTGACGTATGAATTTTTTTAAAGTAAAATTATTCAATTTTCTAGCTCTCAGACAAGGCTCTTCCTATAAAATGTAGGACATAGGAGACGAGATTTACCTTTTATTGTTTTTTGCCATTACATTATCAAACCAACCCAGAGTTTATTATTTTGTACGTCTCAAAAACTAAATTAAATAACTTTTTTATTTATTTACATATCTGGGTCACTTCCTTCTTCTTATAGCTCTGAAACAATTTATTGAAGCTACTTTACGCATACATAGCAAAAGAGGCGTATCTAGATATTTACTTTGAGGAGGAGTGCATTGAGTGCATCTAAGATATCGTTTCGTGACTCATTTTACGATTGAGAGTCTCGGGGTCCCTTTTAATGTGTTTAACGGTATACAATTTTTTTTTAATATCTGGTCGTAAGCCTTGTCTTAAAATGTAGTCTATTCATTCGACATATTTTCAGTGCTCTATATTATACTCCATATGAAGGACTGTGGGGCAGTAGCGTGCTATGTCACGAAACTATAATACTCGTAGTTAAATTCATTTTTTTATATTCCTATACTTGCTTGCATATATCTGTAAAGCTAAATTATATTAAGATAAGAAAGCTCAAATTTTGTCTCTAACTAGTGGAGAAAGAAATAATATTTAATACTATAAACTATGGCTTTTATTTATCTTTCAATTTTAATATTGTTGAATTATTATTTTATGGCATAGCATATTATTACCCAAAGACCATAATATGAATGTGTTAAACCTATATTAAAATTATTGGCGTTCGTGGATGAGGGTGTATGCAATTCTTGCACCGCTCTCTCCCCATACCCATTGATGCGCCATCACATACAAGTAATTTGTGTTCCATTATATTGATTTTCTAGAACCCCTTCGGTGGACACATGGTCCAAGTCATCACCCTCAAAATAAGCTGGATTGCAGGTGACGGGGAGATTCCAGCGGAATGTACTGAAAGTAGTTCTTTCTATATAGTTTCCCTAGCTTTATTCACACAAATATGGGTACACTTCCTCTAAAATTCTACCTACTTCATCCTTAATAATCCAGCGTAGTTAATGCATATGGGTGACCTGGCGGTCTAGGGGTAAGGTGTCAGACTTCTGTGCTGGTGGCCGGGGTTCAATCCTCGGTCCCGGCAAAGATTTATCTGATTACCAAACCCTTCCTTCACCTCTGACAAGATATCTTGTGAATGTGAGGAACGCCAGGCCTCCACCGTGGTTCGGATTCCACGTTAAACTGTAGGTCCTTCATTTCATCTCACAATCACCCTACCATTACACATTAGCGTAAGTGCGTATAACCCGAACGGGTAGTAAGACGCGGTGCTAATAATAATAATAATAATTAATGCATATGCGTCCAGCCCGAATGGGTAGTAATTCGTGGTGCTAAAAAAATATTAGTTTTCTAGATATATCGTGTCCCTCAATATAATTGGGAACAATAGGATCACTCTCTTTTTAAAGTTACCCCAACACCAAAATTTGTTCTTCACCCACACATCCCCTATCCACCCACCGATGTGATCCAAAGGCTCTTGGGGCACACGTGAGATGTAGTTGGACCACACACAGATATGTGACATTTACTTACACACACACATCTATTCACACACGTACGGAAGACACCAAACAATCCGATGTAGCCTAAAAGACTCTTCTCTCAACAGCCGGGATAAATCAATGTTCCGTGGTTGACCCTGAGAAAGTGACATCGAGACGGTCGCTGTATCATTCCTTGCTAGATTACCTAACCTCCAAACTGTTTCTAATTTATTATTATTATTTCAACGTGGTTCAAGTTTTTGCTCCTCTTTCAAACAAAATTCGGTCGGTATTTCCCCCCCTTACCTTTCTCTAGTATATATACCTACATACATTGAACTTCCAGTGGAGTTTATTAGCCCTACATCTCCATTATAAGGTTGTACAACCTTTAAGAAGCAGTAAAAAAAAAAGTTCAGAGGAGTTGACCAAAAGGATGGAAATTGTTTGATGTTAAGACGTGTGACCTGACTAACATTAAAAACAAGAAAGAATGGTAGTTTAGGTATATAAATTTCATATTTTAAGTAGTCTTTTTTCGAGTGTTTTTTTTACTGTTACTTTTATTATGTCCTGGTCTCGAACTAGATTCTTGTTTCTGGTTTTCGGGTCAAGACCACTTTATTGGACTTGTATCATATTGCCACTGAATATATTACCTTAAGACTAAATTACTACTCTAAAACCCAAAATATAATATTTATTTATTCCTTGAGGCCAACAAAATATCAAATCAAGGGAGACCAGACACAAGCCTTTAAATGAAAATCAAATGTCGTGAAGATAGTGATAAATTGGTTGGTTTATGGATATTCATAAATTGTGCTTGTATCTTAGTAGATAAAGTCACACCAAAAACACGTTGAAGACATGTTTTCTGACTAGATTACTCAGATATATATATATATATGTATGTAAAATATGAGATTAGTCTAAAATGTACTTGAGTATTTTTATTATTGATGGACCATATCTGGTTGTCGTTACCATATACAAACCTCTGCATCATTTTCAAATAACTGTGAGCATAGGTTCAAATACCTGTTTCATGTTTAAAGAATTTGAACAATACTTTATAAAGATAGTTTTTAAATAAAATTAAAACATAGTAACGGATTCATAGAATTAACAGAGTAAATATTTCCAAGATATTTCTGTAGCTAAATTGTATTTCAGGAACTATAATATGATGTTATAACTAAATATATAAGTACTACTTAATTTTGTTGCAATGCACCTTACTATCTGGCTGAGCTGCCATACTATTTAGGTAAGGATGAGATAGGTAGAATTGATAGGAAATATTCCTGCAATTGTGTGAAGAGAGATTGAGAAAGTATTTAGAGAAAACCTCCTCAGTACACCCTGTGAGATTTGTAGCTAAGACTAGAAACTAAACTATATATATATATAATATTACCATATAATATATATATATATATATAATATTACCATATAATATTACAATATAATATATATAATATTACAGAATAATATTTTTTCAAGTATAAAACAACTAAAAGAAAATATTTGAACTTTGATTCGGCTTCGAGAATATTTCATAATATTCTATATATATATATATATATATATACAGATATATATTAGGGATGTGTGAAGTCCACTTTTTCAATTCAAAGCGAACTCGAATCGAATGAATATTCTCGAAAACGAATCAAAGTTCGAATATTTTATTTAAGTTGTTTTATACTTGAAAAAATATTATATTGTGGTTATTTATGTAACTTAATGCACTAAGATTACACGGAAAATAATTTATTGCGCCAATGTTTGTAAAAGTTCGTGTTAATCTGACATATCAAGATATTATCACAACTGACAATTAAATTACTTACATTTGTTCCATAAAAATATTAATTTGTAACGTAGGCTACAAAACAGCTTAGAGAGTGCGGAAATCATCGACTACAAATGTGTGATTTTATTAAGATCACGAGCTATCAGATAACGCAGCCACCTTCGACTCGATAGTTGGCTTATTGCTGTCATTTGTACAATTATTATAATTGTAAGGGATTGAATATTGTACTAAACCAAAGGTCCCGGGTTCTATTCCCGTGTTCAGGTGCCATCTTTCGATTTTCAGAATAGTTTTAATGGTGAAAACTCAAAGCCAGAATTTGTTTCGAATCCAAGTCGAAGTTTCGCACACCTCTAATCTAGATATTATATATATTTAGCAACGCGTCTTACTACCCACTTAGAATAAATGTTTATGTACTAATTACGATAATGGTTTTAGGGACCATGGAGGTTATACTTAGAAGAAGTGTAACCACATTTTACACGGAGGGAGATTGGAAAACATTTTTTTAGACCGCCCTCAGTACACTCGACCGAAATCCGAACCTCAATCCTCCCTTCGTCGGCACTCAACAGTCTGGTTTACTGACAGAGTAGCCACCTTAGGCCATGCGGCCACTGAAACATTGTAAAGCGTTGGCTGGGGTAGCCACGCAATTAATTGCTTTCTCGTGCTTACGATGATTTACTTTCTTATATAGAAAGAATATTGAAATAGTGAAAACTTTTTACTTCAAGCTTAAGATTAATCTGACCCGCCTCGGTGGCGTAGTTGGCTGACGCGCTAGCTGTTTTGAGCTCGACTACTGAGGACGGGGAGATCGAGGTTCGAATCTCGGTCGGGTGAACTGGGGGTGGTTTTTCCTAAATGGTTTTCCACCCTCCCTCCACGCAAATGCGGGTTCACTTCCTCTAATTCAACCTTCCCAATTCCTAATCCATTAAAATAATTAGTACTTACAGCGTATAACCCGAACGTGTAGTAAGACGTGGTGCTAAATATATTAAGATTAATCTGGACGTTTTATGAGTCATCGAACACAAAAAAATAAAGGTCTTACAATTATAATTATGTCTGTCCTTGGAGACTTCAGCCAAAACGATTTATAGGATTTTATTCAAACATTATATTTTAAAGTGTATTTTTTTATTTCAATTTTACCCTCAAATTAAGGATAGTTTCCTGATGACTGATTTTTGAAAATGTTAAATCTAGTTTGGTTTACCGGTAAAAGGGAGGTTGAGTTTTGAAACTCGGTTGAAAATACTGAAGATGTTTTTTTCATATATCACCATTCCTCTCAAATTTTATTGTATTTCCTCTAAATTATCTCTTTCTTATGTCTAACTGTTGATAGTCTGGATTAATAATAAAACGTGAAGAAAAAGAAGTTATTTGTCAGTTTTTTTTCTAATCCCATTTTACTACCCATCTAGTCTTCTTCTTAAATCAACAACCCGAAAGTTGGTTTAGTGTGATTTCTATTTATCCGCTTTTGGGCTGATTAGTGCTACCTGCACCATCTGGAATAAATCGTGTGTAATAAGGAATTTACGAAAATGTGGTGGCTCCCAGTTGCCTTCCACACTGAATTCCTATGAGCGAGCACGAAAGGGTCTATAACTTTTGCTGAAAAACCTATTCGTACACACCTTCCGGGGCTCTTTTACATGCCACAATCGACATGGGACCGATGGCTTCACTTCCTTTCCTTAGGAAGTTGTGCTACGGATTTCTATCGCCAAGAAAAATCCGTCAACCTCGGCCAGGTTTGAAACCACAAACATCGAGTCTTGAGGTGAACATTTAAACCCAAGACCCCTGAGGTCAACCCATCATGTATATTCACATATTATTGGGCTAAATATGAGGAAAATAAAATTTAGAGGAAATGTACACGTTTTTGCGTGAAGGGTGAATGATACACCATTTAAGGAGGAACAAACTTAAAATAACAAGCTAGAAATTAAACCCTTACCTAACCACAACTGGAGAATAAGACCAAAGGATGTTTATTAGGGATGGGTCAATACTTTTCATGATACCTCGATACTATCGATACTCGGAGGTATCGACTATCGAGTGGGTGGTTAAAAATAGTATCGAGTATCGAAAAAATATAAATATCTCGAAAAATGCTTAGAAAAATAGAAGAAATTGCAAAGAAATCAATTAAAAATATGTTTGCCAGCCTACGGTAATAAAATATGGGGATTGTAGTGTCACCACACTTGTTTGGTATGCTACAATATTAAAAACAAAAAATCTTGGTGATAATTTTTCAAAAATTGTGGTGGTGGTGTAGAATCGGCATAAAACTGCTACTCGGGTGCCAGGTATCATAGGCCTACGCGCTATGCGATGCATCACGTGACACGTCATGGAGCGGTTCTTTGGACTTAGTTATCCCCTGTCACGTGGATAGCGACAGTGGCAGCCAATAATAGCATGTTAAAGGAGAGTTATCGAATCAAAAATTCCGGACCTACAGACGTTTTTACGGAGTTTTGAGTTAGTAAAACAGGTCATTTTCTACGGTCGCAATAGCTTTTTATTTGGCATTGAGGATGAGTAGTAATAATTAATGTCCGTGTGTTTAATCATATCTAATGGTTCGGTATCGACTTTTGTATCGGTATCGTGAGAAAATGCTGGTATCGTTATCGAGTATAGAAAAAAATTGGTATCAATCCATCTCTAATGTTGATGTCTTTGTACGAGAAGCTATAATCATTCTTAGTTCGTAAAAACCAATAGGGCCTGCTTAAAAAAAACACTAAAATAATTACATTCGCATAATAATTGATTAAGTATTATTTAAAATCCTAAAGGTCGAGTGTGAACTCGTCTTGATTTAAGGGGGTAGCACTATTTTAAATCTGATTCTTTGACTATCTTTTTAAAAAAAAAAACATCTAGGAGAAGTACTCCTCTAAATATTTAATAGAATGGGGAAAAGAAAAATACTTATTACATACTCATGGCTCTTTACAATATCTCAGCGAGTAAATAATTTCTCGAGGTCCAACCACTGAATTCAACAACACTTGACAAGAAAATACTGAGTGTTGGAATGTCGTTTTGGATGGCAGAAAAAGATTTTGAAAGTGATAAATAAAATGGTAAGAGTTGTACTGAAAATTGTTAACGTTGAGTGTGATTCATTGACTTAACAAACGGGGCAGGCGGAGCACAGGTTTCCGAAGCTACGTCATCTATTTTGGAAGGTGTGACGCCTGCCCGAGTGTTCAGGCCAGACCGAAAACACTCAACTGTCTCCCACAAGGGAACAAGTGCACATAGCTCCCTGCTGACACATCGCTTGTTGTCAAGTGCTCTTCTGGACCGCTTTTAATGGCGCTCCACTTGGGCGGACAATCGTTATACCGCGGGGCCGAGTTAATCACTTAAAATTCTGATGCTCGTGAATTATATTCCGAAATTATTGTATTCGGAAGATAGTTCTTTTTTTTTAAATTCAAAACTGTTTATCATCGTTAAGGCGGGAGTAGAAGAGACGAGAGAAAAGAAAAGTATTTTTTGCGGTTTTAAAAACAATATCACACATTTTTTGGCCAAAGTAAATATAATATTTCTCTAGTAGATACCGAAAGTTTAATTTGATTCATATAGTGATATCAAAAGTTCTTGATTACCTATCAAGAATATCCTGAAATTAATTACAACTTTTTCTCTTTATTTAAAAAGTTTTTTTTCATATAATGAAGCTAGGTATACTCAATGAATTTTTGATATCATCATGTGGAAATATTTTTGTTTTGTTTTTAATTGAGCAATGTTTTATTTATTTAGACCAAAACATTTTTTGCATACAAATTGCAGAAAACACCTACATTTTTACACGTCCTTTACACTCCCACCTTAAGATTAGGTGGAAGGGAAAGTTAACTATGGTTAACATTTTTACGGTTTTTATGACAAAAAATGTTGACCAAAATTTATAAAAGTTGGTCTCAGTATATATGTTTGGTTTAATTTTCTACACATATAAATTTCGACAGTTTCTTAATATCTGTCATAGACATATTGGCACTTTATTAGTAACTATTTAAAAAAAAAAGTCATATTCCTCAATGCCTATGAGAATTATTCAATGCCCATGACAATTATTGAAAAATCTATTGAAACTACTTTGAGATATAGTTGTAACAAAATGTTTCTAAATCGAATAAATTAAATAACTACTGTTTCTTGAATATTTAATATAAATCAGGTAAATCACAATAAATACAAACGTTGTAAATGTGTTTCGAAAAAATTAAGTTGTGAAGACAATAATTTGAAATTTTGAAATAAAAACAATTAAATAATTGAACCATAAAACACATTGTTAAATTTACTATTCACATCAATGGTTTTAATTAAAAATAAAGGTTTCATAATATTTTTTTATCCAAATCGCTCAGCGTGCCATTGAAATTCGTTCCGCGTGCCACTCCTGACATGCGTGCGGTAGATAGACGACCCCTGGTTTCCGGGTATGGGAATGTCAAGACTCGAATCCTGTTCGGATGCACTGAGGTGTTTTTATTTTGCTGAATGGTTTTCCACTTTTCCTCCGAGAAAGGACACACTTTATTTAGATTGGTATATGTTACTCCATCCCTGCCCGCCTCGGTGGCGTAGATAGCTAACGCGCTAGTCGTGTTGAGTTCGACCGCCGGGTACGGGGAGATCTAGGTTCGAATCTCGATCGGGTGTACTGTGGGTGATTTTTCCTAAATGGTTTTAAACTCTCCCTCCACGCAACTGCGGGTTCACTTCCTCTAAATTCAACATTCCCAATTCCTAATCCATTAGCGTAATTAGTACTAAGCGTATAACCTGAACGGGTAGTAAGACGCGGTGCTAAATAGTAATAAAATAAATACTCTTCCCTAACCTATTAGTGTTAATTTCCATTGAATCCGGCCGGCTCTGGGGCAAAAAAAAATTTAAAATAAATGGTGCGGTGCATCTCACAGACTATCTCTCTATTTGATCTTTGAGACACATTTACTAGGAAAATTGTGAAACTAAATAATAAACACTGTTGTGGAAACACAACACTGAAGAGAATACAATATGTAATAATATACACTAATACACCAACTTTAAGAAAAAAAAGCAGCATCTTTGTTCACTAAAGAGCTAACTAAGCCATCAATTTAATGTTTCTAACTACTCCATAAAAATATATACATGTTTGTTTTAAGCTCAGAAACTATTGCTCTTATGAAAATATTTGACGAATTAAAACGTTTTTAATACTAACAGTACTACAACTTTGCAATTATAATCAAAAATAGTTGCGGATACAGGATCAAAATATATTTCCGCTTCTCTAAAATGCACTTGAAGTTTTTTTCATGGGAAAATGACAACTGCCATTTTGTTTGTAATGCTAAACAGTTACTAGATACAAAATTTAATAAAAAATTGTTGGATTGGATTTTGAGAAAATAATATCAGGCCTATTTCTCTTGGCCGTTCAGTAAACTACCCTTAAATTGAGGGTTATATATCTAATTATATAAACCCTTAGAGGGAGCTTTATGAAAGCTATAGTTGCCAAGTTTTAGCCCGATCATTAAAAGGGTTTTGGCCCTAAGCCGAGATACAGACAGACAGGCAGACAGACAGACAGGCAGACTACATTGTGAAAAATACTTTTCGGTTTTGGTTGGTCATGAAACGTTGACATTTATCATAATCTCAAATTTAATTTTCTTAACAATCAAAATACTTCTCTCTCCGAGGGTTTGATATAAAGTGAAACAAAATAACAATAATTTTATATTTACATAAACTACAACACTGAACNCCAGTCAAAATATAGATTCTAGATTTGAATTAAAATTTTGTTAGAAAGAACCCTTTAGAAAATACAAACACATTTTTCTGGTCAACATTGATAACCTTTTACTTAATTATTTGTGTGTTTATGGGTACACTCTCTTTATTCGTCGGGGGCTCCACCCACCCCCAAACCCACAGTGAATTTTCTTTGCAAGTGGATGTTAACTAATATAATTCCAGAGCTGTTTTTTGATAGGTCTTACCGTTTAGCCACATGAAAGACCTCCAAAGAAAGGTCCACACCGACTTTAAGGTTACTCCGATATTTTGAATTTTTTTTCGGGGGTTAAAAATTGATATTTTTTTAAACTTTTTGGAATTTTACCGTCTGTTACAGGCTAGAAGCTTTAAGTTTGCCAGATTTCAAGTTTCTATCTAAACTGGAAGTGGGTAAACATTAATGTCAGTGTGTGTGTCAGCCATGTGACTTAATAGTAGTATAATACAGAGTGTCTACTATGAGACTCCAACATTTTAAGCAAATACATTTAATTAGAATGGAGTTTCATGGCGGACTCACTATATATTGCGCGTCTGGGCTACATCATTCGTAGCTCAGTTTGTGGAAAGATTAGCCTGTACTAATGTACCGTTGCTCAAGGGAAGACCGAATGTACTAATCGGTCATCCTTCCCGTGGAGGTTCTGTCCGTGTCCCGATGAGGTGAGGTGATGGTAATAGTATGAGGGTGTGGAACCAGTGGAAACACTTTACCCTGACATAAGCCAAGATAACAGAAACCTGGTGACCGTTGGGGTAGTTCCACTTTCGGGGAAAGTACTCAAGGTACCAGCTAAAACTAGAGCCCGGGACACCTATGCTCGTAGCCAGGTGTACCAACCACTGCACCATGGGGCCGGTTATTTTATAGATATTAATATTATATTTCAAAAGTGGCCTCTGCAGATCACATGACCTTATGAAAAACTACTTGAAAGTAGCTTTAGTATATTTTTTTAACTCTCAGATAAGGTTTTATTCAATAAATTGAACTATATATCACCCATGATGTTGGCGTGTACCCCTCGAGACACTGCTCTTCAAATACCAACCCTACTTTTCAGTTCAATCCTTTCTTTCAAAATATAACTCTTAAAATGTAACCTAATAACAATATTTAATACAAATGCGTTATCAATAAGGTATATGAATGGGGTTACACTGCTCAAAATCAACTATGACCATGATCAACCATTCTTAGCTCTGAGCCAAACTTAAAGAAAAGAAAAAAAAAGCATTCGATCTCTTTTTTTATTTTAACCTTAAAATTAAATAAGCGTCACAAACAAACCCTTGATCCCACAAATATATAAATACTGTGTATTCATCTAACAATTCAGCTGCAGTGGCGTGGCGTGGAATGTTGCTAGGGTATCAGAGCTTGTTTGGAGAATGTCTCAATAAGGGATTCCCAGCTTTTTTTCACTCCAAAACACACTTATTCCAATACAATATTTTCACGACATATTTGTGTAAAGGATGTAATGAAATAATTGTTTCTGTTAAATTTAGATAAAAATTAAAATGATGAGTATTGAGACGCAGTTGACAGTTGGCCTAAGGGAATTCTTCTACCGGTGTTCTTATCTATTTGTAGAGCAAATTAACTGCTTACTTTAATTTTATCAACAATATTTTTATTGATGTTCTCAGATATTTCAGAAATACGTTGGCCTATCTTATTATTCGATAAAGTCACTTTTGAAATCTGCTATTTAGATCAATTTATAATCATGGTTTCAATAATGACCTGACAATCTGACCTAATAACATGTGGTCTCGTGGTTTNTTTTTTTGCGATCAATTCAGCAACTGCTAATGACGCCCCAAGTGCACTATCTGAAATTTAAACAATATTTTCCATTTTACTTACTCCTTGTGTTGGGATAATGGTTTTTTGGGATTCACTCGGATGTTTGGTGGTTAGATGGCGCTTCATTTGGCTCAGAATAATTGTTTCATTGGTCAGGCATTCTCCACAAAAAAACACAGATTTAAAATGGTCGGTTACAATCTTATTTTAAAGTGAAGTCTAGAATTATATATCTCTATAAAACTTTGAGAGGTTTAAAACTGGAACTAGTAGTAGATTTATTACGAGATGTTTAGTTCAATTAAAATCTTAGAAAATTTTCACGGCACATCGGTTGGCAATCACTGAAATAAGGTAGCTCATGATAGGATATATTAAATTAGTCTTGTTATTTTATTTTATTGATTATCCACATAAAACTGTACCTATATTAGGTTCTCCTCCATTAGAGTTTATAGGATCCCTCATAGGATCTACACTACATAGCTCAAATTGGAAATGTATTTCTGTTTCTACCAGACCCGTGAATGTCCTACTTTACATCCACTTTTGTTTCCAACCTGTGACCTGGATCAGTTTATTGTCCAAGTAATATATTAGCCACTACCGGCTTGCTAGGCCTATCGTATATATTATATACCTTATAAACTAAATACTAGGACAGGCACAACAACCAGTCCCTGGCCATTAATTCATCACTGTGAAAGGGTAAGCCCACATTCCACCAATGATAATTTTTTCAGCCATGCCAGGAAATGAACCCGGGACCTTTAGCTCATTAGATAAACACGTTACCGACTGAGCTAAGGTGTCGTAATGAGTGTTGATAACATATTACAAGTAAACTATCTCTGCTTACCCTGGCAGCTCTCCACTACACGACACTACACTAATAACCATACTAGCATCAGCCAGTCTCAGCCCTTTTTGTATGATATTGCTGCACCTTCTCGGTTGTTGGCAGCGTAAAAAAAAACCCCACACGAACAAATCTTTGGTTTGAAGTGAACAGGTTACATCCACGAATATGTGTAACATGGGAATGTTGTTCTCTACGGTCCCTCCTCAAGAACTTGAACAGGCATTCCACGTCCTCAATATTTCACTACACCTGTGTTCTGAAGCACGCTATGTGGTCCTCTACATGCATACCTTCACAGGGGAAGTAGGGTAGTGATTACTATCAATCACACGCTGCACGGTGGAATCATTTGATGGGCTACTATCTAAGAGTACAAAGAAGAAATTAGAAGAAAGAAAACTAGGTTGAACTAAAGTTACGATTTCGATGGACAAATAGCTAATAAATACAAATTTTGAGTAGAAGGCAAACTTGTTTATTTCATATGTGAGCATTCGTTTATTTAAATTCTTATATTTTATTACTATTAATTAATTAATTAGCGTGCACTTTCTGAACCGACTGATCATATAAGCACATGACTTATAAAAATAACTTAAATTTAGAATATACAAAATACCCAACCCCCTCAGAGCATTAAATTCACCAATTTCAGTCAATATAATGATATCTCTTACAAACTTAATGAATGAAAATAAACATTTTACTAAAGAAATATTAATAACAAAATATCAGGTACTAATGTCATTTTTAATTTGTTATATATATTTTCAATTCAAACCAGAGGTTAATATATCAATTTTGTCAGCAATTATCATAATAATTAATCAAAATTTTGAACATTCACAGTGCTTATACATATCGTAAAGCCGTCCTTTCCATACAATAACGAAGCCCATAAAGAATCACCACCTTGAAGCGTGGGAAAATACGAGCAAGAAAAGCAACATAAAGTTTTTATTTTTATTTTAGGTTACTACACTTGATCGCGTGCGTGTCTGTACCAATAATTTTTCCATAAGCCTCGTGTAGGCTGTAAACAAATGCTCCAATACATTAAAAAAAAAAAACTTCCCAAAGAATGAACGAGATACCACACAACTCAACGTGATCCAATGCTGCCGATGACGACGGTGTTGGAGGTGATGGGAATCTCTCTTCTCTGTGTTCTCCTTCTTCATGTTCCTCCACCCCACACCCTTTCACCTCTCTCATCCCCCTACTTCCATACAACGTTACATCATCGCAGTGCCCGCCCCCTTTAAGAGAGACCCCCACAAGATGGGGGGAGGTGGGGTTTGTAAAACCCAAAGGAAAACAATGAATTCGACTTGCAGCAGAGTAGCAATTAAAAAGAATAGTCGAAAGCGCGGGAGGTTGGACCTCCTGCTGATTTATCGCTCAACCGTATCGTGTGGCTTGCAAGCCATCTTCTTCCTCTTCTTCTTGGCGTGCATCTCTTGTGGCGCATGCGCTCTTCATTGCTTTTTTTTTTCCACGGCTACAGTGCCCGAAAATTACAGTGTATCAGAGCGACTCACTTGGCCACTTTTATTTTGTGTATAACTTTTTTTTTCTCCAAGAGTGTGTGTTCTATACTTTTTTTTTTAATTTCATGGGCACGCGTGCAAGAATTACAGGATGAGTGCAATACTGGAGATTGGTAAAGGTCTCGGAGGAGTTCCGCGTTGGTTGGCATCGGAATACAAGTTTTAGCCTAACGTGTACTTTTCTTGATATTTAATGGACTTATTGCGACCTTCTTCTGCTCATGTTTCTAGTGATAGGTATTTCTCTCCGTTACTTAATACGTATTCATTAACATAACGGTACACTTTACGATATATGCAGAAAATTTGATAGTACAATGAAGAAAATGATCACGACCAGCGTGTACCCTTCGTATATCCTGAAAGGTAGCAGGCTTACCTTGCATTACTCCACGATAGTATATCTCAGATATGGGCTATATGTTGTTATTATTATTATTATTATTATTATTATTATTATTAACAACGCGTCTTACTACCCGTTCGGGTTGTACGCACTTACACTAGTGTGTAATGGTAGGATGATTGTGAGATGAAATGGAGGACCTACAGTTTAACGTGGAATCCTAACCACGGTGGAGGCCTGGCATTCCACACATTCACAAGTTGTGATTAATACACGTCTTGTCAGAGGTGAAGGAAGGGTTTGGTAATTAGATAAATCTGTGTCGGGACCGAGGATTGAACCCCAGCCGCCAGTACAGAAGTCAGAAACCTCACCCCTAGACCACCAGGTCACTTACCTCATGTTTTTCAATGTATCCACAGATGTGGCAAATGAAAAGTTAAATTCGCCACACCATAGGCAAATTGAGTAATTATATTGCTCAATCGAACATTTAAAACAATACACACTACTTTAACAAGTTTATTCAAATTCTGTATACTTTTACTATTATGTGATATCTACCTCAAAAGCAAATAAATTAAAATTGGTGACAATCCTTGTTATAAGTTGCATAAACATTGGCTGAATATCTAAAAAACAATGAATATGGGGAATTCTTCCAATGATATGGCAGGACATATAAATGATACAACCTGCACAATCCGTGAAGGAAAAGTTTATTCTATTGTGAGAACTAACAAACCCAAATTAACCACACTTCTTGTGATTGGCAACCGGTTTCTCCAACCCGGGTATAGCTTATAAGATAGAGTCATAGTAACTTATTTTCTGTAAAGGTATGACTACCACATTACTGTGTAAATGAATGTGAGATTAAGACATTTAACCAACGAAAGTTAAAATTGATTTTTCGATCACCTTTTATTTTAGTGCTTTTATCCTTTAATTACATATTTTTAGGTTTTATTATTATTATTTATCGAGTACTAGAAAATGCACACTTCTATCTTATTAATTTTCAGACTTTATACTATGTTTGAAAGATATGGTTGAATTATTAAGCCACCTTAATAATTAGGTTGATTTTAGGTGTAATTCAAAAGAAAATTCGTATGGGCAATTTTTTTTTATGCGGCTATTGACTGAAGGTGAATTTTCACTCACAATGCTACAAGTAGCAAATTAAATAACAAAATAAATTATCAAATTAAATAAAGAGGAATAAATCTCCTAAAATATATCGTACATACTTTCCTATAAATACAATATATCTTTTTAAGTCAAGAAACCGAAGATAAGTTGGATGTGACTTAAATCAATCCGAAGTTGGATATGAATTCAGCCCCTTGGCTGGATAGTCTTGACTGCACCATCTGTTATCCTATGTACAAGGAGATTTCAAGAATTTTATAGTGGTTTCCCGTTGCCATACACTTAATTTCTATGTGCAAGCGTGAACGGGTATACCAATTTTGCCGGAAATGTATTTTCACATGCCTATAAAGTTTCTTTTACACGCCACAATCGACACGGCATCAACGGCTTTATTTCCCTTCCGAAGGAAGCTGTTATATGGATTGTTATCGATCAAAAAAAAATTCGTCAACCTCAGTTGGGTTTGAACCCACGAACATCGGGTCCTGTTGCTATCACTCTACCTCAAAACCAGTAAGGTCAAAATAAAATGTATATAGGCATATATACATTATATGTATTCTTAATTTTATTCCATAATATATCATTAATATTTAATAAATTTGTTTATATCAATGAGGAAGATTTCTAGATAAGATATATTTATATAAATTGTATTAGCCTACATATTAAGAAAACTGTTCGCTTCATTAATTAAATAGAGAATGTTTACATCATTAAATCATAATTATTTATCGTACATATAATTAAATAAATATAAATTAAATATTAAGGTTCTATAGCTGAGTTTGTATTCTTAGGGGCTCTAATTTTTCTAGTTTTTTGGTTAAGTTAGTTTGTAAATCGTATTCTGATGTTAATATGTCATGTAACAACGTATTATAATATATATTTTAAAATTGAGATAGGGTATAAGGGGAAAGAGCGGGGGGGTGGGGGGGGGGTAAGGGGGAGTAATTGACATACTTAATGTTTTACTGCTATGACCTTGTATTCAATAAAATAATCTTCAAATCAATTATAATTAGTATTCCTACTATTAATACTTAGTAAAATTTGTTTTAATCGCGATTAGGCGGTGATGTTTTACAGGGGAAATCGTCTAGTGTGACACTTTATAAACAGATTCCGTATGCCTTTACTAGTTTTTCAAATAAGCGTGACCCAACAAGTTTGTTGACCAAACCTGCATAAGTGAAATATATATATATTTCTCTGTAAAACAAGCAAAATAAAAAGTGTTTCCTAGTCCCCCTCATGACAAAGGTTATCTTTGAGGTGTTCCTTGCATCAAAAATGAGAACTGAATATGAAGGTATAGCCCAATTTGTATTGGCAGCTATAAAGGTTATTTAGTCTTCTTTAACGTATTGGTGACCTGTCGGTCTAGGGGTAAGGTGTCAGACTTCTATGCTGGCGGCCGGGGTTCAATCCTCGGTCCCAGCACAGATTTATCTGATTACCAAACCCTTCCTTCACCTCTGACAATACATCTTGTGAATGCGGGGAATGCCAGGCCTCCACCGTCGTTTGGATTCCACGTTAAACTGTAGGTCCTCCATTTCATCTCACAATCACGCTACCATTACACATTAGCGTAAGTGCGTATAACCCGAACGGGTAGTAAGACGCGGTGCTAATAATCATAATAATAATTTAACGTATTCATACGTAAGGTAAAGTGATGATCTGCCCTTTTAGCTTTTGATCGGCGGTATCAATATCTTTAAAATAGCACTAATAAAATAGTAAAATATAATTATTGTTTACTGAACACTGGTGTGTGTTTTTTTCTCTAAAGGACGCAACCTATGAAAATGGGTTTGTAGAGAGCACGAGTGAAAATAATTATTTGCCAGTATTACCCTCCAGCGTTGTCATTCTTCTTCCTTTAATAGCTCTTTGAAATTTGCAGCTACCTCCTGGATTTTTTAATTTATTTTAGGTATTAAACATGCACTCCTTCAACAAACTGATTATATCAGCACATGATTTATAAACTAATTTAAATCTGGATCAGACACAACACCCAGCCGTTATTTAGTCTTTCTTAAAGAGGAAACTCACATTTCACTAATGATTAATTTTTGGGCCATGCCAGGAATTGAACCCAGGACCCTTAACCCAGTAGATAGACATGCTACTGAATGAGACAAGGTGTAGGACTCCTACATAATAATTTATTACTTAGTGTTAACCCAATTTGTACATGTGACACCCCAAGTACGTGTATCTTAAGCCTTGATGTGTGTTTGTGTTACGTAATTACAAGAATAATGCCCATCATTCATCATTTTATGTATTGTGTTTTATTCGTAGATTTCAAGTCATTTTATAAAGTTTTATTAAATTCGATAGGGTCTAACATTATTGTTGGGTCGATATAGTACTCGAAACAATTAACTTTCTTACCCCTAGCATTTTACTTCAACTCAGCAGAAGATAAATGCGTGCTATTCTCACTAATTTACTTTCGTCGATTAGCGTCAATAAAATTAGTTCAACTGCGTCAATTTATGTTGCAAACCAAATAAAAATTTATATTTTATTAAATAAAAGACTAAGATATAAATAAATACATACAATATTTTACCATCGATTAATGTCTTAAAGTCAAAACACGTAAATAAGATTGATCTGTTCAGTTGGATGTATGTATATATGTATGTATGTATATATGTATGTATGTATGTATGTATAGTATGTATGCATATATGTGTAAGAATGTATGTATGTATATATGTATGTGTATATATGTATGTGTATATATGTATGTATTTGTGTGTATGTATGCGAATACTATTTAGCTCTCAAATTGCGATAAATTGAGCCCAATCGTTTTGTATTCGACTCATCTATTATCAGAAAAGAATAATATTGAAATTCTTCCCAATTGTAATTAACTGAAGTAAAATTGTTCTTCAAAAATGTAGTTATAAAAAAAAAGGCAACTAAAGATTGTACACTTTTGATTTTGCCAATTATTTTGACCGTATCATAAAGACCAATGATTCAGGAAAGTTGTCCAATACGACAATCCTATTCGAACCCAATTTTGGATTATAGCTGACTAGACGATGAATCAATTTACAAGTGATCAAAACAATACAAATATACCGGTGAAAACTCTCTAATTATCTCAAAAGATACGTTAGCGAACTGCGCAATGATGGACGCCAAAGTCAATTATTCATATGAACGTCTTACTAGAAACTACAAACTTATTATTCATCCAAAAGTTTATAATATTCTATTATACTATTAGTATTATTTTATAGGTATTGAAAGTATCTATTCAAAGTGACAGCTTCAGATGACATTAATTGAGGAATAAATACGTGCAATTAGATCCAGCAACTTTTTAAACTGTCAGATAAGGTTTTTACAATGGAAGTTGGACTGTATCCGCTAATGTTTCACTATTTTCTAAGGGCCCGCTTCAATCAGCGAATTATCTTAGGCATCCCTCTCGTGAAAGACAGCCCTGCTTTTATAATGAATATATCGGGGTTTGAATCCCTGTCAAGTCTACTGAAGCTGGTTTTTCCCGGATGATTTCCCACTCTCCCTCCAGGTAAATGCGGTTAAATTAGCCCCAAAATACTTCCTTGATCATCCCTACCCAATTAGAGTAATTATGATATAAGCGTAAAACCTGAACAGGTAGTAAGACGCGGTGGTAAAAAAAGAATTGTCTAAGAAAAAATTTATATAGATCCTGATAAACTTTGTTTGACATCAACCGGGTTCAATATACTTGTACATTTTTTTCTAACCAGTGTAGACGTTTAATTTTTTATTACTTTTTCATATCTTCTTAAATATACAATTTTATTTGTTTTAACTTGTAAACATTAAAACCCTAACGCATGGTGTGTATATGGTCGCTATTTTTTATATTAGGTTTGTTTTAAGGTTTTTTAGACTTTTATTTGATAGACCTTGGGTTTATAAAACGCTCTCTTAAATTTATTTGTTCATTTATGCCATTTGTTTACAGATTTTTTGTATTAAATGCCTTTAAGCCACATCAAATTCAGAGCTTGATTTTAATATACAGCTAGGTGCAATAATGGTGGGTGTCATAACCCTCGTCAATTGTTTCTTTTATGTTATCGATTATAGATAATAATGAACAAGAATATTTAAAAATAAATAGCTGTCAATTTCTTTCTTTCAATAAATGCCACCTAAATGTTTCTCCAATCATGTGACATTAAGTTTTGGCTTGATATGTGGTACTTATCAAGTTTTTCCTCTTGCTTTACTAAATATCATGTTCTCCCAAGCTTGTTACATGCGGTTGCTTGTCTAACAATCCTCACCAACTTCTAGTTTCTCTTCGAGTTTTTTTCTTCTTCTAATATTGGTTGCCTAATTAACATTGTCTCCCGCATTGGTGGCCACATGGTCTAACGCGCGACTCTCGCAATAAACTAGACTGCTGATGACGGGGAAATCAAGGTTGGAATCCCGGTCGGGTGTACCAAGTGTTTATCCAAAATTATTTCCACTTTCTTTCTCTCTCTCTCGAAGCAAATGTGGGTACAATTCTTCTAAATATAATCTTTTATCATCTTTACCACCATTAGCGTAGTTCGTATATAAGCGTATAATCCGAATGTTTAGTTAGACGTGGTACTAAAATTAATCTTGTTTATGTATTTCTCTTCCTGCTAGCTGTTCCTCCAAGCTTGTTGCATGCAGTTTGTAGCCCATGTACCCCGGTAAACCCACCACGTCCCGTACTAATTCTCGCCTGTCTATTATGAATGGGCCGCCGCGTGTGGGCCCCCATCCCCCACCCTTGTACGGGGTCTTGTCTGGTACCGGTGGGCGGGGACTTCAGGGATTACAAATATAAGATAGTCGCCTTCAGAAAAATGTGAGGGAAGATGATGTTACATGCAACAAGACTCAACATAATTGATTGCAGGTCAGCATACAATGTTAGACAGTGATCTTGTTTTATAGATTACTACACCCTTCCCCCTTCCGCCCCACCTCCCCCCGCATTATTATTTTCAACACCCATATTGAAGAATCATCATAGACTCTACCATAAAATATGAGTGACTATCGACATTTTTATGAGGAATAAATTAAATTTTCAAAATAAAATATAGCCTATGCTACTCGCTGATAATGTAGCTTTATATTGGGGAAAGAATTTCTAAAATAGGTCCAGTAGTTTTTGAGTTTATCCATTATAAAAAAATCTTTCCTCTTTATAATATTAGTGTAGAAGACATAAGAAATTATTATTATTTTATAAATGGTGTCTGAAATAACTTGTTATATGATTACAATAAATATGTATTGTCTTTTAACTCTATGGTATGGTTTGAAACTTTTATCATTTCTATTATTTTTAAAACAGCAATTTCATTCGTATCTCAAAAGTGAGGTAAATGGGACACTGAAAGGCAACTCCTTCAGCCAGAGATATAGTTTTATTCCTTTTTTGGATGATCATCTTGAACTAACATGTGGTGGATGTTGATTTGAGAGGAGATGTAGGTTGAATTTGGTACAGGATCCATATTGTTGAGTTTATAAACCTTTGGAACGGACACTTGGAAGATGTTGATAAGATGAGAGTCTTGAGGTTGAATATGTTACCGAGTCAATGTTGTAAAGTGGATGATCGTCTGGAACTGTCATTTGTTAGAAGTGTTGGTAAAAGAAGAGTCTAGAGGAGGAACATGACTGTTGAGTTCTTTTGCATCAATGACCACTCATAGATAGCGTTGTTAAACTGGCATTTATTTAAACTTGTATATTGGATAGTCACTAGCCATTCACTAACATGGTATTCTAGAGGATGATTCATATAAAACTATTTTTTTTATTTGAATACATAGTAATGCTCCGTTTTGCTTTCTAACTACGTGGTAGCTCTTGGGGTTTCATTTATTTGTTTGGCACAGCGTAACTGTTAAGGATTCGCCACCTGATTCGCCCTAGTGTCTTAGTTATTATCGTTGTAAAGATGTAGTACTAACAGAACACACGCATTAGAACCGCACACCATTCGTGAAGCACATATGAATCCAGTGAAAGTCGGAGTTTGGTGTGCAATATCCAAAGAGATTAGTCGGTCCAATTTATTTAGATAAAATGGGGAGCACCGCACAGTATTCACGCATGTTCATGTAATGAATTGAGAAAGTGAGATATATTGAGCTGCATCAGAGGTACTTTAAATAGAATGATGCAACTGTTCATACGTCATATGAATCCAAGGCACATCCAAAGTTCATTTGACGACAGGATAATCTTCAGGAACTTGTGGCCTCCGAGATATCCAGATTTGACCTTACCAGACCTTTTTTTCTTTTCTGAAGGAAATTGTTTATGCTACACGTCCTCTGACAGTGGACAATTTTAAGGTGAACAACACACGTGAAATCAATCATATCGACAAACCAATACTCCAAGGAATGGCCAGGAATTTGGAGTGATGTGTTCAGCTGTGCCTTGAGGCATCATTTAATGTGAAGGTAAAGTAATCTCCCATAGATACTGTACAATTCAGACGTAATATATTGCTACTTGCACCATTCGTGTTAAAATAAAAGCATATGAAACGCATCAGTTTTATATGAATCATCCTGTACCATAACATACCTTCTTCTCCTAGGCTAAGAGATTATTGAAATATTATAAAATTAATAAAACCGGCAAACACAATGTTTACATAAATTTAAACTACTTCAATAGGTATTCTCTGCCAAACTTATGTCTCTATAGGGGTATATTTTCAATAAAGGAAAACTTTTTCATACATTATATGGTTTGTAGGATACTTTGAACAACATTCAAAACTAGTTCTTCTCTAGATTTGGTTTGATTTTATAACACCGCACAGAATCCCATTACAAAGTTGTATATAAATATATACTGTTAAAATTATCTGACAACCTTTAAATAGAATAACTGTTATCATTACAATGATTTAATTTAACCATATTTAAAGATCCGTTATCTATGCGCGAGTTACACCACTGGGTTAGAGTTGAGGTGGTTACACAATTTAAAAAACTTATCTTTAGAGAAACAAGATGAAGTTTCAGTATAGAGGAATCTGCTAGTAGGGAATGCTGGAGTACTCAATTGGGATAAGGCAATGCACCTGTCGAAATACAGAACATTGTGACATTCTAATAGTGCCAAAAGATAAACTATCATCAGATTTCTTAAGAGTATCGCTAAGAAATGACCCACAATGCTGGACACGTGGATGGAATAAATGTCAAGTTCATCTAGTCTGGTTTGCTGGATCGAATCTCATCCGGGTGTATTCAGGATGAATTTGACTCATTTATTTACTACATAACCTCAACCCAAATACAGGTGTACTTCCTATAAATGTTAGCTTCCTCATCCACATCCCGTTATTGTAATTTGATGTTTATTTCCCGACACCTTAGCTTAGCCGATAGCGTGTCTTTCTACTGAATTAAGGGCCCCGGGTTTGAATCCTGACATAGCTCAAAATTGTATAATTGGTGAAATGTAGGTTTACCCTTTCACAGTAATGAATAAATGGTCGAAGGCTGGATGTTGTGCCTGTTTTAGATTAAGGCTATGTAAGTATAATCAAAAAGTGTTCGTTAAGTACCTCAATAAATGAAGACAAAAAATAATGTTTATAGCCCAGAGGAGTAATAAGATGAGAACCAACCTTTAAAAATAAATTATAGATTGTGAAAATGTTTTTAGAGAATGCAAATAATATGATTGATGTGGAGTAAGAGACATTCAATCCATAGAATGTATATAATTGAAATACAGCAGTAAATTATTTAACTTAGTGCAAAATATGCCACTAGATGTCATCACAGAATTATCTCTTTATTTGCTTTTAATTAGATGAACGTTAGTTATCATTATTATTTTTGTAAAATCATAGAAAATTATTGTCTAAATATCAATTTTGTTGAAGTAAAAACACTGGTTTCAAAGTATAAGGTTTTTCACTGTGTAACCAACCAGCCCTAGTTTGAAAGATGGCGGTGTGTTGTTCGAGCAGCTCTTCAGTGGCGCGAGGTCAAGTGGTGCGCTCTGTGGGGTGGCGGCCGAGTTAGGGAGCGGTTGCCCTAATACGGCTCTAGCCCAAACTTTGGTTAACGAGTGCCATTCATTGAGTTGAGAGGTTCACTTTTTATACTAGAGAGAGATAGATAGCTTTGTTGCAACAGTGGCATAGCTGCGTATTAGCCACAACGACACATTTGATATTGATTAGTTATTAAATTTCTAGCTTTACAAACCTGTTATGGCGCACAATTAAAATGTAATCCTTTAAAGTAATAATAGCTTATGGTTAATTAATTAGTGAGCGTGATAAATAGTTCCGTTTTATTAATAGCTATTGGTAATTTTCTAAGCTCGATTCTGTATAAATTGGTCATGGCCAAATTGATTTCCAAATTAGTAAATATGATAAAATTACCCCTCCCCTCTAAAGACACTGAATTAGGTATATCTGCTTTGGCTCTCAATAACTATCTTGGGAGTAAGTCTTCCCGGGAAAATGGGGTGGAGGAAGACAGAGAAATGAATCTTTTGGACAAGGATAGCACAATTAACATTCACCCTTGACACTACAGGTCAAAGAACATTCTTTTCTGCAAATCACTCTTATATATTGTAAAGATTTCAATATTTATTTGGCTATATGGAATTTTCTCTTTACCTATCTGCCAAATTTTAATTTTATCGCTTCTATTTCATGGAGCCTCACTTTAAAATCTCCCAATTTTATATATTTCTGGTTATATGAGATAATCCCCCTACATTCCTGTGAAATTTTAGCTTTTCGGCTTACCTATAAATACCTTATATTTTATGGACACACACACACACACACACACACACACTCACACACAATTACTTTCTGCTTTATATATTCTATATATAAACATTCGTCGAGTATAAGTACCCAATATACCAATTTTGGTAATGGAATAGAAATGTGGAAAGTAAGATTTTAGAGGAAATGTACACGTATTTGCATGGAAAAAATTGGTAAACACTTCAGGGAATACTGATTGACACCGATGTACGTTTTGGGACTGTTCTTAAAATTAATTCTATATAATGTATATAAATTATAAGACAGCTAGGCTTTTATATAATATATACATATTAATCTTAATAAACATACATGTATTTAAAAAACTATAAAACTCATGGCCCACCGATTAAAAACAATTATGTGTCTAATATAGTGCCTAGAAGTTGGGTGGACACGTGGACTAAACATCATTCTTATCTATTATCGTTTACCTGTAACGGGTGGTTGGGGTCTGAATCCCGGCTGTGTCTATTGGGTATTTGGTATATCCGCGCAAAAATGCCTTACATGTTTTGATGTTTAAAAACTATGAGATTTTCGTGAAGCTATTTTAAAAACCAGACATCCTAAAACAAAAATCAAATATTCTAATAGTTCATAGCTAATCCATCATTAGTTTAAAATATATCTAAAACTTTAGCAGGTTAAGAAAAAAGTATAGCCTATAAATAAACACAAACCGTCATTTAAAAATGTAATTTTTATGTGTTGTAGTAAATAATTAGTAGTTTAGTATTCAGCCTATTGTATTGAAATATCTACACCCTCATCGTAGCAAGGTATTAAGTCGAATATAAAAAATCAAACACTTACAGTTAATATATTAAAAAAAAATTAATATCTAATTTCATTGTTTAAACAGATTTTAAGGAAGGATTTTTTTTTATACAAATACACAATTAGAATCAGCTTTGTTGAGAGTTTTTTAATGTTCAGATCCACGACTGCACTTAGATTGCCTTTTTCGCCAGACAAGATTCAATTTCACATTTCGTTTGATTGTTAAATAATTTGAATTTTTTTAAAAATACTAAAACATATTTTGACTACGTTGGACAACAAATTTGACGATGTTGGCGTCTTTCTTCTAGTTTAGACAATATAAAAATGAATTACGGAAACAGGCTAATACTATAATATATTAATTTGTATCTTAAGACAATTGGTGCCCAACATAAACCTCAAATTCTAGATTTGTAAAATTAATCACAGCTTAGAGAATCTTATTAAACGCAAAATACTTCATTCGCGCGCCTTATCGTAGTGGTTTTATGAATTATGAGTCATACTCAGTTGAAAAATATCCAAATACATCCTTAATTCTCGTCCAAGTCGCCGAGTTTGTAGTAAATACTACCCTTAGTTTAGACGTTTAGTGATTTTGGTTCAAATCCACATCTCAAAAGTTTTTGGTAATGGAGCTTAACAGTTTAGTATTGTATCAGTAAATCTATCTTAATGGCGTTCATTCATTTTCTGGCTAACGTAAATAATGTGAGCTGTCATTATAGACAGTTAGTAGACGTTTATATGATACTCCTCGAAGTAAGTTTTGATTTACCTTTTTATTTAATCAATTTGTTGGAATTCCAGAAATCATTGAGAAAAATAATATCTTAAACTTTTAAATATATAGATGATACCATGTGTTTAGTATTTAAAACATCTAGGTGTTTAATTAACTATCAAATTAAGCGACTACTTTATTGATGTGTTTCGAGTAATACACCTTCATTAGTGAGGATAAAGGATTTTAAAACGATGCATAAGACGTTTGACGTAATTTGGGATTATCCTAGCTAAGATACACTAGTCGTTTGGTCCAAGTTGATGATGATGATTATTATTATTATTATTATTAGCACCGCATCTTACTACCCGTTCTGATTGTACGCACTTACGCTAGTGTGAAATGGTAGAGTGATTGTGATATGAAATGGAGGACCTACCGGGATCCGAACCACGGTGGAGGCCTGGACTTCCACACATTCCCAAGTTGTGATTAATACACGTATTGTCAGATGTGAAGAAAGGGTTTGGCAATCAGATAGATCTTTGCCGGGACCGAGGATTGCACCCCGGACTCCCGAGCACAGAAGTCTAACACCTTACCCCTATACCGCCAGGTCACCACCAAGTTGTTCATATAATGTTTGGCACTAATAGTGAAAATATCTGTTAATCCTACCTTAAGTGTTTCCCGTTTCTTTAGCCAGAGTATGTTCAACCGCCTGATAGCTACGTTAGGTTAGGTTAGTTTATGTTATTGTATCTGCATTGATTGAAGGAATTTGTTTGATGATTAGGCTAGGCTATTTTAGATTAGATTATTTTGGGATAGCTCTGCATAAGTGAAAGGAATCATTCTTCATTATGTTTATCCATAGTTCATAAGTCCTATCTCGGTTTGTCAAAAATAAAAAAATACTCTAATTTACTTGCTAATACTGCGCCAAGCGTCCTGTGTATGTATATATATATATTGATCCAAACGGGACTGTTTTTGTCGGAAATGTGCCAAAAGAACTACGGCCGGACAAACCAGATTATATGAGTTTAACAAACATCATTGGTATTATCTTAGATTCAAACCTTGACCTTCCCTTCACTATCATTCCGGTATAACGCGTGTAGCCAATAATTTGGGTATGTGAGAAGATAGAAAATCAATTTTACAAGTCCAACATAGAGTGGTTATCTATGTATATACTTTGTTCTATAGTATTATAATTTTTCTTAAGGTAATGTTGCGTAGTACAACTGTCGATCACATAATGGTTGTATAGTCCTGTTTTTAAAATGTAATATTGTTAATGTTTATTTTAATTTTAAAATGCAATCAAAATTTATAGCCCTAAAGTTAAGGGTACATTATGATTTTTACTCTAAAAAAATCTTATTAATATATTACCTGACATATCTTTTCGGTTTTTACTGTAGAATCATCCCAATGATAATATACTATTCCATAATCATTTTATAAAAAATAATAACCGTAATTTTTTACAACCATTTTACCTAAAACTTAACAAGAAACTGGGCGCAATGTTTATGATGTTTAAATACCAATGTGAACCAGATATTTAAATTATTAATTAAGTCTACACATATTAAGGTACTTCAAAAATAGGTACACATATAATAACTATTTTGCATATGGATATTTTATGAAAAGTAAGTAATTAACTGAATTAACGCGTTTCTAAAAGAAAATGACAGACAAAAAATCAGATTAAAATAGAGCTAAACATAAAAATATAAATACAATCTCACTTGTAATTAACTCAAAGCTATATACATTAAATAAAGTAATGTTAGATTATATTTATGATTCATAATAATTTTTTTATCGCGTGCGTTAGATTTGGACATGACCAATATATTCCTAAAATAAGTAGAAAAAGAGAGGAATATTGGGAAGGGAGAGTACTATATATTATACATAAATGTTTATTCGTATATATAAATTAAATACGAGTATATAAACATACTAATTGTATCCAAACATTGCTTAGCTCATAATGTTTAGCTATGGAAATTGATAATATATTGGTGACCTGGTGGTCTAGGGGTAAGGTGTCGGACTTCTGTTATGGGGGTCCGGGGTTCAATCCTCGGTCCCGGCACAGATTTATCTGATTACCAAACCCTTCCTTCACCTCTAACAAGACATCTATGTGAATTTGGGGAATGCCAGGCCTCCACCGTGGTTCGGATTCCACGTTAAACTCTAGGTCCTCCAATTCATCTCACAATCACCCTACCATTACACATTAGCGTGAGTGCGTACAACCTAAACGGGTAGTAAGACGCGGTGATAATAATAATAATAATGATAATATATTATTTATTATAAGCATTATTTTGTATTGATACTATTATCTAACAAACGCAACATCTGTAGAGTACATGCGTGGCTGACTAAATATATGAGAACGGATTTAATAACTTTTGTGTCATACAAAACTTCTTCAAATACGAATCAGACTTCAATAAATTTATCGCCAGCCACATGGACCACTATTCCATTGAATGCTCAACGCGCGTGCGCAAACACAAGGAGCTCCTAGATAGAGCAGCTGAGGAATTATCAGAGCACATCAGATACACACAAGACACTGCAGAACTAAACTTTATTAATCGTTTCAACGCTTATACAATGAAGGAAATAGAAAAGACGGTCATGGTCAGACTCGTTCGAATTGACTCGAAAGTTTTAGAATCTTATTATGTACTCGACTATCAAAACAGATAGAAGCCTGAGCAAGTTTGGTTGCTAGGTTAGAAAAGTAAATATGGTATTTACTAGCTTAAGGAGAGTATAAGCGTTGAAATAATAGAGAAATAGTTCCAGAAAACGACACGGACCATTGTATTTTAAGCCGTGTGTCCTGATAACAATTGATACCTTGTTGAGGCGGCCACCTTAATGTTCTTATTTTGAATCAACTTATACAAGCGCATGACTTACAAACTTGCTTTACTCTAGAACAAATACAACATCCAGTCACATACATCTTATTCCTCATAGTGAAAGAAATTCTCTTGCCTCATTCATGATCAAATATTTGGTGGACCAAGAAATGAACATGAGGCTCTTAGATCTTTAAGAATACTTGCTGCAGACCGAGATATGGAATCGCAGTAAACATTTATGACAAGATTACATGAATAATAAATTTATTTCATAAAAGATCGTGCATAAAATACCCATAAATTCTGTAATACAGTCGGCTCGAAATCATTAATTTACACGAACACAATTGCACGTGGATCCATTCTGATTAAACATTAATGGAGATAAAGAGTTAATAGAAGTTACTAATACAGACCATTGATGAAATATTAAATATTTGGACAGAAAATGCGTTGAAAAGACCCTTTTTTACTATTTTGGAATGGCTTCACAGATAAAAACTGTTCACAAAGCTTCATTCTTTCATAATAGGGACATACAGTACAGTAGCTCCATAACTTCTTTGGTGTTGACTGACAGCTTTAAAAAGTTACCAGACCAAATTATGTATCCCTACGCCGAACCATATGATATGAAAAAACATGTATTTAGCAGCTGTCACTTCTGACAGTCAAAATTTAGGTACCTAAATATTAACTGTCAGAAGTCAGCTGTGAGCTGTCAGTCAGCACCAAAGAAGCCATGGGGCTACTGTAGTTATTAACAAGAAACTTTGTCGCTTTGTCCCCCATTGATACCGCGGAAAATTTTGAGTAATCATTCAAATACGAATGCACTACACACATTTCTGGCATATATTGGTCTCTTTTTCTTCCCCTATAACTTCCATACCTCGCGCGAGCCGGGAACTGAGTTGCCCCTGCTACGATGCACACTCTTAATAGTACAGTCAAAGACTTTCAGTGATAGTATAGTCCCACAACCCTTCTAATATAGAAAACACTTCATCAATGAAATCTGGTATACCGGGAAACATCCATCACTCTGTGTTTCAAGCCACCCCACAGACATCTGCGTGCACGTGTGTGTGTGGGATGCTAATGAGACGCTGTTTGAACGATCTCCAGCTGTCCGACCAATGATGGACTCTTGATGTCAGTATAGAGCGTGTGAACTCAATCAGCGACTTGGGATAATTTGCCTGATGTATTGGTCAAGAGAACCGTACACATATGCACCTTCACGATCCCGTGGTTGAGACCATCTATTGGGTTCACGGTAAGAGAAGACTCTTGAAACAATCTAATCACACTCTTCTTTTCTAGGAGCAGGGCAGAATACTGGTGAATGACAACCGCAGCTGGTAGATTATTACTTTATTATGATTGTAAGGATGACACTGATTATTATTAATGTAACACTTTCAACATAACGTTTTAACGGTTAAATTCATGGAGAAAATTATTATTATTAGCACCTCGTCTTACTAACCGTTCGGGTTATACGCACTTACGATATTGTGTAATGGTAGGGTGATTGTGAGATGAAATGGAGGACCCACAGTTTAACGTGGGATCCAAACCACGGTGGAAGCATTCGCCACATTCACAATTTATGATTAATACACGTCTTGTCAGAGGTGAAGGAAGGGTTTGATAATCATATAAATCTGTGTCCGGACCAAGAATTTAACCCCGGACCCCAGCACAGAAGTCCGACATCTTACCCCTATACCACCAGGTAACCGAGAAAATTATTAATACGGCAAAACACATTTAATCACTGGTCCACCATTAATGTTTGTTTTGATCACATTCCAAAGAATATTATGAGATACATATAATAATTCATTTTTATACGAGTATTAGTATAATAATGTGAGTAATCTATGTTCATAAATAAAATAAAAATTAAATGTATCTGATTGTGATAACCATCAATATAATGATTGGGGCAAAAGGACGAAACTTTAATGTTTATGAAAGAGTGAATAAAATTATTAAATACAGTTTCACCCTTAGGGCTTGTTCATTGCCAGAATGTATGAACGTCATGCCTATCTCAAACCTGGGATATTTCGATTGTTGTATGCTCATATCCTTCATTATTGAGTCGGTTTTCCAGATTCTATTTTTTTAAATTGTTTTTATCTATCCTTTATGAAGATTGAATCATGGTGTATTCACATAAAAAATAATTTTCCTCAATTTATGTGCTTGGAACTAGACAACCTAGACAGAGGATACATACTTTGGTCCAAACAGTAACACACATCTTAATTTTATATTTATTCTATTAATATTAATTTTCATAATTCTTAAGATATTGGGATAAAAAAGTGTGCATAGAGTCATTTAATTATTGAATTGAGGACTTACGTTATTTCTCTTACATATAAATGACTCAAAGCTAATTACAATACATTTATCAATGGCAATATTTAATTACTCAATTAAATAATATACTCGTGTTTGTTAAAAACTATATATTTAATTTTTATTTCATCAGATATTCCCACAAAAATTTATTTATAATCATAATCAAAGTGTAATTTTATTGATCCTGCATTAAATCAAGACATGATCATTACATGCCAACATAAACTAATATGGCACACATATGTATGTACAACTAGTATTTCATGATCTCTTAAACAGTATTAGCTTGTAATGTATCGTATTAGCACGCGATTCTCCATCTTGAATATCAGTAGCTGACCAGGTATAGCCACAGACCCATTTCTCTCTGTCATTGAAGACCACCTGGTTCTAAATTACGTCATGAAGGGGTCAACTTGTTAAACTGAACAAAGAATTAACCTTCGTAAGTATACTAAGTGGTCTACTGTTCATGTGGTTACACACCTGTGGAAACTGTTACGTTCCCTTTACTCCTAATGAGTAAAGTACAAATTTGAGATACATGCTTAGTTTTTTGTTATGTTTTTTTTAGATTGAGGTGTTTTTATGATGCGTTGAAGAAGTTGCTTAGCTTTGAATTGGGGGGAACGTCAAGATTGTATTTCCCATAGTAATTTAATTTACGTTTTATTTGCCGATTCTTATAGATATAACATTGAAACAAAAACAATACATTTTTAAATAATTCAGAAAACTGTCTTCAACTTGGATATCTGATTTGTTCACGAAAATGGTAGCTAGCAATCTTCCTTCGCAAAATGTATACATTGTTGTCTATATATGATAGTATTTACTAACGTCAAGCTAATATGTAAAACACAGCTTCAAAATCGCAAAGTTAGGTAATGTCATTGCGTTCAAACCAAAGACACATTGTAGTTTTTTTAAAAAAAAGGATTAATTGACTTTGTAAGATTGTTTATTTTTATATAGTTCATTTTGTTTAGTAATTACAAGTTTATTGGCGTACAGATTTGGGAATTTGGTCCGGTAAAGGTGACCTTAAAGGGTTTATTTTGTTAACAGTCGAATACGTTACACTTCAGATGCAATCAACTCGGCTTTGAGGGCCATGACTTGAATCCAGATTAGGTGAACGTTTAACATTATCACTCTGCAAAATTGTTTTGGGCTGCGAGTGACTCTTGTACATCACTATGAAAGTAGTCCCAGGTATATATTACATACATATTGTTTAATGTCTTTGGGATCGAAATATTTTCTATTATTTGAGTTATTTAACGATCACTTTTTGAACAGACTGATTATATCACCACGCGACTTATAAACTAGCTTAAATCTATAACCGACACACCATCCAACCCCCAGCCTTAATTTATCAATGTGAAAGGGGAAACCCATATTTCACCCAACACTACGTTGCATGTGGTTAGAAACTGAGACACTATTATGTCTTTGGTGGTTATAGCATAAGACACTACTATATCGCTGGTGGTTATAGCATGAGACACTATTATATCTCTGGTGGTTATAGCTTAAGACACTACTATATCGCTGGTGGTTGTAGCTTTAGACACTACTATATCTCTGGTGGTTATAGCTTAAGACACTACTATATCGCTGGTGGTTGTAGCTAAATACACTACAATGGTGGTTGTAGCTTTAGACACTACTATATCTCTGGTGGTTATAGCTTAAGACACTACTATATCGCTGGTGGTTATAGATTGAGACACTACTCTGTCGCAAGTGGTTATTGTCTGAGACACTATTATGTCTCTATTAGTTATAGCATGATACACTATTATGTCTTTGGTGGTTATAGCATGAGACACTACTATGTCTCTGGTGTTTATATCTTGAGAAACTGCTATGTCTCTGGTGGTGATGGCCTAAGACACTCCTATGTGTCTTGTGGTTCGCCAACCAAGTTCTATATAATTATTGTTGTATGTTTGGCTTTGGGTGGATCGATCAGGGCCTATTGATCTCGCCACGACTGAGGGAATTATGGAGAGAAAAGCTAGGAGGCTATCCCATTCGTAGAATACAAGGTAAAGGTTCGGCCAGGCAGGTAATGATGGACACTCCACAAGGAATTAATCAGGGTACGGATGAAAAAGTTGCTGGGTGTGGTGTCGTTGAACAACAGGTCTTAGTAATGCCACTGGAGGGAGACGCCGTTCTGCAGTGAATGTTGCCAGCAGCAGCAGTGTTTGACATACATGGTTTAGCGGTAATATTAAATTATATGCGGGTGGAGATGACCGCTCTGCGCACAGCCCGGGAATCGGCTCGACCAGCAGCACAGGTAGAGTCGGAGATCGCGAGGACTGAGCAACAAGCGGCGAGGGCGGTGCTCAAGACACGCTTGGAGGCAGTTTAAGTGTCCGTCCAAGAGTTGCGCGTTTCCATTAATGAGACAAGTGAAACTTTCGGGAATCGTCTGGATGAAGTGCGATCTACGATTGATTAGATGTCTTGAATAATCCCAACAACAAAACCTCGCGTTCAAACAACAGGTCGAGACCCGCCTGAAGGTGTCTGAGGTTAGTTTAACTGCTAGAATGGAGAAGAGAGTCCTCAAACTAGTAGCTCCATTGGAGGCACGTTGCACTCAGTTCACTGCTCAACTTGGCTTACTGAAGGAGGAGGCTAAGCGCCTACTCACTGAGGCTGAGTTCAGGAGTGATGCCGAATTGGTTGAGGTGGCCCACATTCGAGAGGTGGCGCGGAAGAAGGCAGTGAGGCTCAGCGAGGTAACCAGGACTAGGCTAGATTCTTCACCACCACAGGGTGTTCAGAGGCTGGTAAATTCTCTCGATGCGCGTCTAGGCTTCCAAATGATGGCATACTAGGTGCCTCATTTAAACAACCACACGTGGAAGTATCCCATAAACCAACTTAAAAGGTTGAGTAGCCTGTAGGATGATCAAGATGTTCCTTGGAGATAGAATAGCATAAATAAAATGACAACACCAGGGCTAAGATGACAGCACGTTAATTTAGTACCCGCAAATGAAAACTGTTTTCAAAAACTTAAATCTAAGATAATAGTCATATAAAGTTTGGCCTATAACAGCTAAATATTTTTTGCCAATATCATTTGCCAAAATTATTGTCAAATAATTTTTTGAGAAATACCGTACCCAAATAAAAAAAACTCCAGAAATACTTTTTCAAATGATAGACAGGGTTATAGAAAAGAAAATAAAGTTGATGGAGGTGAGTGGATTAGAACGCGTATCGTTATTTAAGTTTTGTTTCAATAGTGGACTTGGAATTATTCTTAGCTGCATGAAATATTTTCAGAAAGATTTTGTTCTTATATTCGTTTGTTTATTAGACGCCAGTCCCTATCGATCAAATCCAATGTCTTCGCCGCTCAGTTTTCAGTCCTTTGTCCATCTGATTAATGAAAATGTTTACAGGACTGTTGGTAGTCTGAAAATATTATGTTTTCAAATGATGGTAGTGGGTTTCGTTTCACTCACTTAATTTTATTTATTATTTTGGAAACCAGTATCAGTAACCAAACGACCTAACAAAGCTACTGAACAGTTTTAGTCTGTCGAGAGTTCCCAGTTGATTTTAGTTGTACATTTGCCAGCATCGAGTCAACAAATCCATTTTATATTAATAAATGCAAACAATGTCAGTCTGCGGTGAATAAGTAGCGAGTTTGCAGCGTCATCTATTAGCACTGAAATTCTCCGGCAACCCTGGTCGAGCGAGTCACTGGTTGGTATTCATGGAGAGAAACTCTCCATAGTTGGTCACTTACACACCTATAGAACAACTCTCCAGGTCTCTTACACACTAATAGACCATCTCTCCAGGTCTCTTACACACCTATATAACAACTCTCCACAGCAGGTCTCTTACACACCTATAGAACAATTATCCAGGTATCTTACACACCTATAGAACAACTCTCCATGTCTCTTACACATCTATAAAAAATTATCCACAGTAGGTATCTCACACACCTATAGAACAATTCTACACAAACGGTCTCTTTGAACATTTCTTCACAGCAAATCTCTTGCTTACCTTTAGAAATCTCCAGGTCTCTTACACACCTATAGAACATTTCTCCCCAACATTTCTCGTATAAACCTAAAGAACACCTCTATAAGTCTCTTACACACATATACCCAACTCTTCAGTTCTCTTACACACCTATAGCCAACTCTTCAGTTATCTTACACACCTATAGGACAACTTTCCATGGCAGGTCTATTACACACCTATAGAACAAATCTCCAAGTCTCTTACTCACCTATAGAACAACTCTCCAGATCTCTTACACCTCTATAGTATAACTCTCTAAGTCTCTTACACTATGATACATTTTTCGGCCTTGCTATGAGTCAAACTTAGGACCTTTAGTTCTATAGGCAGACCCATTACTGATTGAGCTAAGGTTTATAAGTAAAGTATATTAATAATAATATACTTATTAATATTTATGTGGACACATTCGAAACAATTTGCTTGGTTCCAACATTATTGAGTCAAGACGCAATTTTATCGTATTACAAATATTAAAATGAAAAATCATATTATATTTATTGAAGTGACAATATTAAGTGTACACCATTTCAATCCTTAGAAGTAATCATAGCTAATAAAAATAAAGACTAGTTATGGAAATTAGCACAGCTCGTTGGAAACAAATGGATACGCATATCTATGATTTGCCATATGTGCTGTCATATACTTTTTTTTTTACGAACCATCATATTATAATTTTGATCATTTAAGTGTTTTTAATTGGTGGCACTTGGAAAGTCAAGAGATAGGTTTATGAGATTTCCTTCGGCTTTATATCCCTACTCTTTAATTTGCAATTCCCTACTAATGTTTGTCTACTAAAATCTTTCATTATCAAACAACATTTTTAATGTTTCTAAACTTTCCTTTGTGGCCAATGTTCTAAGATGGTTAACCCTACCGATTTATTGAAAACATTCTATAATTTAGTTGAAAGAAGAAAATGTGTACACATTATTATTATTATTATTATTACTGGTTTTGTTAAATACTAACTTCTTCACTTGTTTGCAATAATTTTATCAAACTGTTTTTTTTTTGTTTTTTTTTAGTTTTAGACAGACAGTCAATTTGAATTTAAATTTTATGTGCTGTGGTGTCTTAAGTCATTGCAGTAAATATTGTTTTACTAATTAAATTATTTGTTTTATTTACATAAGTTTTTAAATTTACATTTTCTAATTGATAAACCAAAACTGGATGAAAGATTTATTTTTTCACTTTAGTCCGAGGAATGAAACACGATAAAATATATACATATGTGTGTGTGTGTGTTTTATCATTAGTAGGTTATAGAAGTGGAACATTTATTTACCTAATATTTAAAGAAATGATTTATCATTGGCTGGTTGCATTAGACTTGGCGGAGTTTGGCTACCGGCCTAGGGGTCGGAGATTATCGATGAAGGCCGACTCTGGCGGAGGATGGTGTCTCGGTTGAGGTGTCGTAGTGGGTTTGAAACGGGATAAAATAGACCTCGTGAGAACAATTTGAGGAGCTACTTGGCTAATTCAATACCAAATAACCCAAACATTGTTCAAACTTCCATAGGCTAACTACTAATAATGAAGCATAACTATTCAGTAGGTAATTATATTA
>CABFOV010000319.1:159028-191397 GCA_902141375.1 Timema poppense
ATCCCCCCCCCCCCTTCCGACGGGTTATCTTAATATTTGATCCCAAATGCAAATCTAAATTTTCCCTAATGGCGGATAATACCATGTTATGAAAGTGTGAATGTTTTATTCTTTTATGGGAGCAGTAAAAGCTACACGAAAATAAGTTTTAACATGGAGAGAACCAGTCAAGAATGAGAGAGAGAGGGAGAGAAAGAGGAATAAAAAAACACGTAAATTGGATAAGTATGTAAAGAACATTTTACAACACGGCTTTACAAACATTTAATCAGATTATTCTTGTGCAGTTGGCATGATGAATGTTGAAGTATGCTTTTCGTTTATTCTCTCCGGATCAGGGTAGTAATATTTGTGAGAGTAATAGTAGGGATGGTGTAAGGGGTAGTGAATACAGGGTAATGGGGGTTAATGTGGGTCTCTGAACATTTTAAAGAGGGAGGGATACCGGAACCAATTTACTTTGAATACATGCTCGATTAGAAACGGACCAAAGTACGGGAATTTAGATAAACTAACTGTTAGGGGACTCTTATTTATGCTACCCAGTCAGCTGACTTGGATGCTTTGCCAATTATTCCAAGTAAATACCAGTATTCATTAAATATAGCTAATAAAATAAGTGTTTAAGGCAGCTGCCTCCGCTCAGCGAGAATGTATACATCTCTGTCAGACCACAAACCTTAAAATGCATTGGTCTATATCCTTTCCAGGAACGATATATTTATTCTGTTTAAGCTTGTACTCCCTTTCACCCTTCATTCACAACCAACATTTGTAATGTTAACAAGAAAGTGCAGAAAGAGAGGAAAATTCGCTAATTATTAAATGTTAAAATATATATATATTTTGTGAGTCTATCAAAAAATTACTCTATAATTTGTTAAAGGAAGGTTAAATCTACAGCTCTTTTTCATCAAGACTAGTCTCAGAGCTCCACAAAAATGCTTAAAATGTCTTTGAAAGTTCGCTAATGTCACATGTTCACACTTTTTCTTCTTCTAAAATAGGGTGGTTAAGGGAAAAAAAGCTCCATTAGAATCTTTCAAGTTTATTTAGGCTTAAAGCATATCTTGAAATAAGGCATAGAAGAATTGAATATTGCCTTCTATTTGAAGGTCTGCGCGGCCTTTTCTTGCTTACCAAGGCGGCTCCCTTAAGGGGCTGGCAATTAAAGCTCTTCGGACGAATTGTACTATATGACTGGAGTTACAACAAAAGTTGAGATGTAAGAGATCGATACTTTTAGTGATTAAAGCATGACTTTTAAAGTTTTTATAATTAAAACAAAAAATAAGAAGAGATTATTTAATTTTCAATGACGCTCCCCGTGAAATGTCGATGGGATGGTATTATAATAATAATTGATTAGAAACATACTAATGACCTTCCTCAAACAGATAAAGTAATATTTTAATAGTATCATAACATAATGTATTAATTGAGGATCATTTTAGTGGTTTCGATATTCAGAGCTGCCATTCCCATTTAAGAAAAAATCTAAGTGTTATGCTTTCATTCACAAAATAAAAAAATAAAAAAATCGTTAGACTATTATAGTAATCGAGAAATATTATTTTCAAAATGTGATAAAGTTGTAAAATATAAAATATTTTTATTTGACTTAAATAATGTGTGCTAAATAATTTTATTATGTATGGTTGATACGTCGTTAATTTATCTTACCACTGACATAATTACTACAATAAATGCTGAATTAATGTGCACAACAAAAAATTAAAAATCAACTTAACCTTTTAATTCATTTGGAACCATCGAAATTTTCTATAAAAATTGTATTGAAACTAGATATTAATAAAAAAAAATTAATATAATTGGGTAGATCAATTATTATTTTCTTAACACCGCGTCTGACTATTATTCTGTTAATATATTTTATTGGGCAGACCCGAATTGCGCCAGTTATTAAGGGATTAAAAACTGTTTACTAATCCCGGACCCGAATTGCGCCAAGTCAAGTTCAGGTAGTGGGTGAGGGAGGTGGGGGAAGGGGGATGATACAAACAAGCTCTCGCCACTTCATGTCTTTCCTCCCCTTAGTAAAGGAATGTAAAAACGCCCTAAGTGCCCCCAATAAGACTTGTAAAAGTAGTATTGACATCCGTTTGTCCAATACTTATTAATTGTCTCGACAACAGTGACTGTCCCGGTGTATTTTTTTTTTTCGGGTTTTGTGTGAACTGTAATAATATTAGCGAGAATTATTGATATGGAAAGGATTTATAGTGAAAAAGGGAAAGTTCTGATTGTCTATAGTAAATATATGCATCGACAGGTGAATCAATTAAAGTTGACGAGGTAAGAGAGGTGGAGATGCACCAAAAAGGACTGCAATGCTAAAATATTCACTCTTGATGGTGGAAATATTTTTCTCGTGGACTGAAAATGAACACAACCACGAACCACTACTAGATCAAGGGTTGAACAGAAGATCCATTAGCAACGCAGTTAAGAGGAAAGCTGAAGAGATTGAAGTAAGGCCTTCAAAGTTAATCCACACAGAGGTACAGACACAGAAAAAAACTATATAAACATTGACCCGCAAGGACAATAAATGTATCAGGAATAACATCAACCACACTAAACTAAAAACACTGCCAAAGTTGCCTAAATTTTCCGAAGAAATTCAATTTGCCATAGATTCAATTGAAATAAAAACTATTCAAGACGAAAACTTTTTGTTGAGAAACGAAAAAAAGGAGGAGATCGTGATATTTTCTTGTCACTCGAATCTTGAGTATTTGTGCCAGAATGAAATTGGGTGAATGGATGGAACCTTTGAATACGCACCGAAACATTTTATTAAGCTTTTTGCTACATTGACGCTATGAGAATCCTAAAGGAGGAGTGCGAGAAGAGACAACATCACCTTCAACCTTTATACATTGTGATTGATTTCGAGCAAATATAGTTAACTAAATTATATTTTTTGACTTGTGTCCTTCTTACCGCCAGACATAGTATTAATATTTGCTTATATTCACAGTTGGCGCAATTCGGGTCCTGTCTTGGGAAGGGGGGTATTGGCGCAATTCGGGTCCGGTCTGGGGGGGCACTTTTAAGCTCTTGGCGCAATTCAGGTCCGAGCTAAGAGAATTGGCGCAATTCGGGCGAGCCCATTTTATTTTATCACCACGTTTTACTACCCATTTGAGTTATACGCCCATATACTAATTACGCTAATTTATTAGGAAGGAGGGAGGTAGAATTTAAGGAATGTGTACCCGCATTTGTGTAGAGGTAGCTAAATATAACCTTCCTCATCCCTAAAATTATTAGTGTAATTAGTGCATAAGCGTATAACCCAAACGGGTAGTAAGACAAAATTCTAAATAAATCCTGCACAGACGAGCACGCGGACAAAAGCGTCAGTGTAGTCTATGAGTTTTACTGGTGATGAGAGGTCGGGGTTAAAGTCCCAGTATATTTTCACGGCTTATATTTCCTCAATTATTCTACAACTCTTTCTCTCTCCAAGCAAATTAGAGTACACTACCTCTAAAATAATATATTTCTCATCCGTATCTTATTAGTGTAATTATGCGGATAGTTTGGGCTCTCTGAGAGTAAGACGTTAAGCACATAATTATCTTTTTTTATATACTTACCAAGATATTTACAAAAATATGAATCTTTTTTTCCCCCCCAACATATTAAATATACGTTTATATAGTGAACCCTTTGATATAAAATAAACCCCGCCATCCCACCCACACAACTACCTTGGCAATGACATCTTGTAACCGAAATTACAAGCCATTTTTTCAGCCGTGATTCTTGGTACAAAGTGAAACCGCACACCAGAATCTCCGAGAAAATTACCATTCTGTTCATGATTTCAGCTTGATGGGATACCCAGATCTGGTTAACAGAGTAATCTTTCTCCACGGTCAAATTGGAAGAACAATAAGTTATGGTTGGGAGAACACGGCATTGTTGACTCTGTCATATGGAGGGAGGGTAAATTTTTTTTTTAAATATTCGTGTAAAAGAACTTAAGAAAATAAATAAAGAATTAACTGATTTTTTTTTTCAGAAATATGAAAAGTAAAAACAATTTTTGGAGATTTGTCAAAATGTATGATGTCACGTTATTTTATAAAATGAAAAATCTGTCTTAAATTTTGCAGTCTATAAACGGTAGCTTAAAACTTTTAATAACATTTGGAAAGAGACTCAAACTATTTTTACGTGGTAGCTTTATCCTTCTATTACGATATAAAATTTACTATAAGAATTCATACGTGGCAACCTTGACTTTTATTACAATATAGGAATTACTATAATAATTCCTAGACGGTAGCTTCACCCTTTTATTACAATATAAAAGTTACTAAAACAATACTTGCACGGCAACTTTAACCTATTAACACAATTTAAATGTTTCTAAGCCATCCATAGGTGGTAGCTTTGGAACTGTATTACAATCTAAAAAATATTATAATAAATTCAGCCAGGGTAGATTTGGTACTTTATTATCAAATAAAATTTACTAAAACAATCTGAGTCGTGGTAACACATCGTGTTCCATCACCTAATGACTTCCATGAATATGGTACGTAAAATCGAGTACCGAAACATGTCGGATAACTAAGGTTCCAGTAATCTCCATCATACACTAAAACACTGAAAGGAGTAAAGGGAACAAAAATATAAAATAAGACTTAGATAATAAAAAAATGTTAAAATATGTAAAGAAAGTTATTTGGATACGGCAACTTTTACAATCCAAGTAATCACCAACTTTTGAATAGATATGTTTTAACTTGTTGTTTTAATGTGTTTTATTTTCACTTTAGTTAAAAACTTGTTTGTATATTAATTGTGTATTATGTCATGTTTGTTAGTTTGACCAACTTGACTCATACTATATTAAATATAGTCAAAGTAAATATTTTAAATATCAAAATGTGCTAAAGGGAAAACAGACAAAATTGAGTATAAACAACTTGTAAATGTGTTAATCATAACGATATTCATCCCCAATATTCAATCACAACTCATACATTTGTAAATTATTAATGACAATATCTAAGTCTTGGTTAATATTATATTCATTTACTCCTTACGAAATACTCAATTAGAATGTTTTTTAAAATGTTGTTTGAGATGGAGTTTTAGAGAGAAAGTTATAGAGGGACAGATTAGTTTAAAAAGTGAACATTAGAGTGAGAGAGGGTTTAAGAGAGAGTTAAAGAGATAAATTGAGGGAGTGACTTTGAGAGAAAGAGAGTTTAAGATATAGAGAGTTAGAGTGAGATAGAAGTCGTGAGATTCAGCTAGACATAGAGTGATTTAAAGGAGTTAAGAGAGAATGATAGTTAGAGATAAAGTGCGTTAGAGAGAGAGTGTTTGAGAGAGAAAGAGAGAGCGTTTAAGAGATAGAACGTTTGAGAGAGTATGCGAGAGTTGAGTTATAGAACGTTTGAGAGATAAAGAGCTTTTGAAAAATAGAGAGTTTTAGAGAGATTATAATAAAGTTAATATGAGAGAAATTGTATTATAGAGAGTGTATGTGAGGGTAGAGAGTGTGTGTGAAAGAGAGGGATAATCTGTGAGAGAGAGAGAATGAGAGAAGATTATATGAGAGATTGTGTGTTATAAAGTGTGTGTGTGTGTGTGTGTGTGTGAGAGAGAGGAAGGAGTGGAAGAGAATGTGTGAGAGCGTGAAAAAGAATGTCAGATAGAGATAGAAAATGTGAAAATATAGATATGGTACACAAAAATCGCAGTACTTTGAAATATCATTCCCTCAAAATTAGGTATCAACTTGGAAACATAACTGAACTTACTGTATTTGTAAGAATGTGACAAGATAGTTGGAGTGTACAAAATATTACTTTGAAATATCGCATGGTCAAAATTAAGCAGTAAAATGAAAACCTAGTTTAACTTTGTGTTACTATTTACTAAAATGAACATAAAAACCCATTATTTGAATAAAATGAGCATCAAAACCCATTGTTCTAAAAAAATGAACACCAAAACTCATAATTAAACACCGTAGTTAAAATGGATATTTTCAAACGTTATTCAAGATCCTTTTATCGTTTTTGAGCTTATAATACATACCAAAACATATTTAAGCATAATTTTATCATGAGCGAAACAAAACGCAGACAATATTTTCATGAACTTAACCTTTTGATTTTCAAATTATTCTCTATATTATTGATGCGAATTAACGATAACAACTTTCCAATATACAAAAAAAGTTTCCCCAATTTAGGTATTCTAATTTAGAAGAGAAAATCCAAAGAGAAAATTGTGATGTGTTCGGACCAACAAAGATTTACAACCATGTAGCAAATAGTGGTTTCCATGATGATTAAATAAATAATGAAAAACACAAAATTCTCTGTGAACTTTGGGTTTTCATGGAAAACTACTATTTTTCCCAACATCCTGTACTACTAACCGTTAAAATGAGTGGTCGTTTGTCAAAATCTGTTGAGTCATTACCTCATAATCTCTTTTGCCGGAAAAGGGCTTATCAAATTATACATAAGATATTTTATATTGTGACTCACTACCCGTTTGGATTATAATAAAATGAATTAATTAGTTTCTTTAATGTGTTGCAGATCTGAAAGGTATAGCTTAGAATGAATATACCAAAATTTGCGTGTAGAGAGAATAGGGAAAAAAATTTACGGGTGGAAAATATTCTCAGTAAACCAGAACGGGATTTAAACCCCAATATCATCACCAACAAGATTGACCAAATAAGTTATAAATTTAGACAACATACATACCGACGTAAGTCTGTAAATGTATTTATATTTTTATAAATATTCATAAATACATACATAAATACTTCAAAACAAATTATGATATATATTATATTCTAGTTATGTAGCTTACTAAAAACGAATCACCGCAACAGATTTGTGACTTAGGTGACCACGTGATCTAACGCACAGCCCTCACAGTAGAATAGGCTGCCGATGATGTGGAGATTGAGGTTCGAATCTCATTCGGGTGCATGGAGGGTGGTATTTCCAAAATTATTTTTCCCCCTCCCTCCAATCAAATGTGGATACACTTCTTACAAATATAACTTTCATCCTTGAAGCCATTCGCGTAATAAGTACATAAGTCTGCAACCCAAACGGGTATTATTATTATTATTATTATTATTATTATTATTAGCACCGCGTCTTACTACCCGTTCGGGTTATACGCACTTACGCTAATTTGTAATGGTAGGGTGATTGTGAGATGAAATGGAGGACCTACAGTTTAACGTGGAATCCGAACCACGGTGGAGGCCTGGCATTCCCCACATTCACAAGATGTCTGGTCATAGGTGAAGGAAAGGTTTGGTAATCAGATAAATCTGTGCCGGGACCGAGGATTGAACCCCAGCCGCCAGCACAGAAGTCTGACACCTTACCCCTNGGAAAGGTTTGGTAATCAGATAAATCTGTGCCGGGACCGAGGATTGAACCCCAGCCGCCAGCACAGAAGTCTGACACCTTACCCCTAGACCACCAGGTCACCAACGGATAGTAAAACGCGGTGCTAAAAATAAATAAGTATCTAAAAAACAAATTTGTCATGATGGAATTCCAAGTGTTTTGAGCAAGTCATTGTAGTGACCGCTCGAAGCGGTGATATCTTGTGGTGGGTGTCGTGATCCACCCACAACTGCCACCCCTAGCGGCCGAGTAATGAACTGCGAGGTAGCAGACGCCGCCACGTCTGCGTGCCTGTGGTTTGCTCCTCTGGCTACTGGGCAGGAGATTTATCTGGTCGACTTACTCCACAAATCATAAGTCCCTCTCTCCCCCCCTTTTTTTTAACAACTTTCAAACATCAAGAGGAAGATTACATATATGGTTGATGCCGGCATACTGTAAAGGTCCGAGTTCTATTACAGGTATAAACTAGCCTATACAAGACCTTGGAGGGAAAAAATCTGCTCTATAGTTTGTCATTATCGCGGGAAATAATAGGAAGTATTAGTTCTTGAAATAAACACGTTACTCTAGCGCCGTAATTTCTACTTCATTATAGTGCAGATTAAAAAAAAGAAGCTCTTTACACCTTTGTCTGGAATCAAACTAGTGTCTCCTCAATTATATAAGCAAATCTTTTTAAGGTGAGGTAGAAGTTAAAATGAGTTAAAGTACTTTTCTTTAAAATTTTATGACAAAAAACATTTTTGAACTTCATAAATCAAATATTGCTTTATTAAATTAATTTAAAAGAATGTTCTACACATTGTAATCTCAATATCCTTCAAATATCTGCTAAGTTCAGTTCGTAATTTGACCTCTTTGTTGAGAATTTTTGTTTAAAAGGGCTCATGTTCGATATTCAAGAATTGTTTGGTTTTCTATGAGTAGATATTTGAACCAAACGTATTTACTGAATCAATTTTTTTTATTAATGTTGGCCAAAAAAGTTTTTTTGCATGAAAACTGCAAAAATTTGAACGTTGATTCTAGTTTTCTCCCCCCACTTCTTAAACTTGTAATGATAGAAAAGGGTAAATTAAAAATAAATTATGTTATTTTGTCAGCGTCTCAAAACCAGGCAACTTTGTTTGAAACATTTTAATATATATATATATATATATACATAAATCTCTGTGCCAACTTAAAAAAAAATTAAGTTGAATTTCAACGTGGTTGGCGTGGTTATTTAGAGATAAACTAATTTACTCTATGATACTTCAATGAAAGTAATCAAATACTCATTACATATTATGTTACTACTCGTCCTGTTATACCATTGAGTTTGTTAATATTTGAATCAAAAATAAATGTTCATTATTTAATTAACTCCCACCCTTTATGGTGATTTACTTTCATTTATAGAACACACTTTAAAATATTATGAAAATAGAAAAAAGACACCTGGACACGGGAATAGAACCCGGGATCGATTGAACCTGGGTTCGATTCTCGTGCCCAAGGGTCATTTTTCAATTATCAGAATATGATATCTATATACGATTCCTCACTAAAACAAATATAAAAGCTTTGGCTAATTGATTCTTACATTTTAAAATACCAAAACATCTTGTTAAAATCTTTTAGGCAGACCTAGCCTTACATCTTACAAATCGTAAAGGTTCAGGAAGTTATTAATTTCTTTATTTCCATATTGATTTTTAGCACTGCATTTTTACTACCCGTTCGGCTGGGAAAATATCTTTAGTACGCCCGACCAGGATTAAAGACCCGTCATCGGCAGTCTATTCTATTGAAGGACTGACGGTTTAGACCAAGGGCTAGTAACTTTTTTTTATATATATTGAGTGCCATATGAGTCAGAAAAAAAATTTGGTCGACCAGTTTGATAAAAATATCTAGCAAAAATGTTCAACTTTATATTTCTTATATAGTAATTAGTTACAAGCAGGGCCCTGATTTTGATGACATGTCATCTTTTTTTTTTTTACTTGCTCATAAGTACATACACTCTGTTCATGATTTACCTGTTGTAGAAATGTATCTTATATGTCATTTTTTGTAAATTTTTTGTCATTGTGGAATTTTAGGTCATATTTTCTTGGTATTCATCCTTTTCGAGTCATTTTTAAGCATTTAGAGGATGATTTTTTGTCATTTTTAGGCTTGTTTGATTCCATTTTAGCCATGTTTAATTTATTTTAAGGCATTTGTGTTGTATAAATATATTTCCTAATACTATCAATATTTTATAAATGAAATAAATCTTTCATCACACTGTTGCCAGAATGAGAAGATAATGAAAGCCATATATTTTGAATCCTCTTTTCTTGTCTTATTGTAAAATATACATTCCTGGTAAGAGACTGCAACTATGCAGAAGAGGGTTGCGTTGGGAGGGAGCAGCTATAACTTCTGAAAAATATATTTGTAAATCAATATTATTTGGAACAAAATGCAAGAGTTTAGTTGTTAAATATTTCATTGCATGGATCATATTGAGTTACATTTGCAAAGTATGTGTTTTATAAAGTCGTGTACACTTATTACAACTTTTTGTTCATGTTTTTAAGTTAATTTTTTTGAAAATTTGAAATATTTTGTTAGAATTTTTAAGTTAATTTTATATAATTTTTTTGTTATCAAAATCTGAGCTCTTCAGTAGCAGATTTAGGCTTAGGCCCGTGAGGCCCGGGCCTAGGGCGGCAAATTTTGAGGGGTGCCAAAATTTTTAAGATGACTAAATTAATCAGATAAAAATAATTTATATTTTAATTACAAGCAATTTATTATTAATTCTATATTTAATTATTATGTTAAAAAAATAAATGTTTAATTTATACCTGAATTAGATTTCTTATTATTATTGTTATTATTTTCATTATTTTATACACACACACACACATATGTATATATATGTTTATATATATACTGTTACAAAAAAAAAGGGCGCCATATCGTCTCGGGCCTAGGGCGTCCTCAAACCTAAATCCGCTACTGGCTCTGGTTACTATTCTATGTTTATGAAAACAATAGTTTGGCTGCTAAGACTTTTGTGGGTCAGATAAAATCAGTCGGGTGTCGGATCTATCCCGTGGGCTGTGGGTTGCTTGTCACTGTCTTAGACCATGCGGTCACAGAAGCGAGTTTATATTATATTGATTAAAGAGTTGTCTTGGAATAATATATCAACATTCTTTACAACATTTTTTCAAGTAATACGTTTCACACCAGAGTTATAATGGCTTATTTTAAGGGGTGTGGATGAAGAAGATAGTTGAGAGAAAATGCTACCATATTAGTGTGAAGAATAGATGGGAAAACTACAATGAAATTTTATATACTTTTTAATCACCGCGTTTTACTACCTGTTCAGGTTGTACGCATATATGTTAATAACTCTAATGAAGTAGGGATGAGAAAGGAAGCGTTTTAGAGGTAATACACCTACATTTACATGGAAGGAGAGTGGGGAACAATTTAGAAATAAAACAACCTTAGTAGACCCAACCGGGACTTTATCCCCTATCTAACCGTTTTCAGCAGGCTGGTCTAGCACGATAGTGATGCCTTAGACCACCGATCCACTGTATATGAAATATCAGATGTGTAAAACTACTCTAGTTCATTCAGTTGAGATTCGAACCAATCCTCTATATTTTACAATTGATCGCTAATATCGTGTGACCACTCGTGTGGTAAACCCTCGATTTACATTATATATTTATTTAAATACTAAATTTTAGGAAACCCTTAAATTATAATTGTACATATAAGTGGCTTTTAATTTGTCTTATATTTCCATAGACCTAGCGTTTAATACCAAACATATCTTACAATGGATAATGTTTAGTTAGAGTTTATCCAAAAAGTTGAGATTATATAGGATTTTTTAACATATTTACTATTTAATATTAAATAAATGCATAATACTCTACTAGAATGTGTAAAAAATACTAGACACTCATCTATTATTTTAACTCACATTAAAAAAAGTATACCCTAAGATTAAACCATTTCTTAGCAAATGTTTTACATAATTGGTTGAATCACGTAAAATAGACAAATTTTTAACACTGATACTGATAAATATATCATAAGCTAATATTTTACTAAACGAGTTCTTAAACATTTACAAGCAATTCTTTCTTTAAATACCACTATTTGTAAATTCTATAATTTAATATTTCTTAGTGTTTAAGAGCCATTGTTCTAGATAGGGCTAGGATTTTTTTTGACATGCCACATTTTGATTCTAAGTTTCATTTTTATGTTTAGCCGAATATAAACATGTATTGAGCTGAGCAGATTGTTGTTTTTTGTTTTGTATTTACCTAGATATTTCAGTAGTGCTTTGTAAGCTTGTGGGCAAATTTATATTCTATTATTATTATTATTAATTAAATTATTTCAATGTCAAAGTAAACTATATGTTTATATCATACTCTTTTTACAAATTATATTATACTCAAACCATTTAATTAAAATTGCCAGGCAACTTAAGTCAATATAAAGTATATCTGAAAAAGCAATATTTCTGCTTGCGAACATCTTTTATTTTGCATCTTAAAGATAATGTTTGCATGCATAATTTTTTAAAGTCATAAGCATCTGAGCCCTGGTTATAAAGTAGTTTATTTCCTTGTGTCTGGTATGCGCGCCTCTTTGCCCTACATTGTTATAAGTATTTTTTTTTAATAGCTCTCATAAACTACAAAAGGTACAAACAAAACAAGTTACTAGCCTGTTGGGACCCTTAATATACAGTTCTATATAGATGAATAACCAACCACATGATCAGGTTTCTAATCTTTTTTATTATAGAATGTTTTATCACTCATCTTTAAAAAAATATATATTCGTGAGTTAAAAAAAATTGTATTGAACTTTCTCTCCTCATTAAAATCCTAGTGATCGCCTTTGTTAAAAAATACTCAGCTATGTCTGATCTGGTCCGAGTTAACCAATATAGAAAGTAGCATCATCACAGTCTTTATAAACTAAATAAAAATACTTTTATAATAATACAGACACTGCTCTAAAAACTCGTGAGAAAGAAATACTTGATAGCTGTTCTTTAACATTTGAAACAAGGAATGCAGACAGCTTCAAAATTATTGATTAGATAACTGGCCAACGGATACAAAAACAGCTCTTAAACCATCTTGTTATAACACAATTTAATTATATCATGAACTTTTGTTAGCTAACTAAGCAAAACCATGATATTAACACTTTTAAGGGTACCAAAATCAATAATGCTTCACTGTATTATAGTTGATTAAAACATAAGTATATTAATATAATTGTATTTGAAAAAAATTAACTCTAGGTGTTGTAAAACATTCTTGGGATAACTAAACCCTTTTATTTCTTGTTCGGTGACCTGGTGGTCTTGGGGTAGGGTGTCAGACTTCTATGCTGGCGGACGGGGTTCAATCCTCGGTCCCGGCAAAGATTTATCTGATTACCAAACCCTTCCTTCACCTCTGACAAGACATCTTGTGAATGTGAGGAATGCTAGGCCTCCACCGTGGTTCGGATTCCACGTTAAACTGTAGGTCCTTCATTTCATCTCACAATCACCCTACCATTACACATTAGCGTAAGTGCTTACAACCCGAACGGGTAGTAAGACGCGGTGCTAATAATAATAATAATAATAATAATAATAATAATAATAATAATAATAATAATAATAATAATACTTCTTGTTTGTATGACTAAAATTGTATGAATAAAAATCTAAAACGAATTGTTATCTAAACCTATTCTAAAAGATTACATGACGGGATTCATAAGTTATCATAAATATAAGAGTTTACTGTTTTAAGGTAGGTCAGGAGGGTTGGAAACTTGGAATGACTTGTGTAGAGGCTTATGTATTACTACTAATAATACTAATAATAACGTCGTGGTTAGGTCATAAAACTATACAACTGGAGCATCATTTAGGTCGTCGGGTGATAAATGTGGGCTCATTTCGAGTCGTGAGAATTGTAGTGTGCTATCTCCATACAAGTTCAGAGAAAGTTAATTATCATTTTGAGTGTAGAACTGGTTACCATTTAAGGAACTTTACCAAGAATCTTTAATAAATATTTGAACTTTATTATTTGAAATTTAATGTATAGATTAAATATAGCATAAATTATAACCAAGAAAAGATTAATCTCGATATGTGAATATCTTTCTTTGAAATATTTGTAGTATTAGATGGAGCACTTTAGTTCCAACTCGTTATTTTATCGATACTTATTAAATGAGTATCATCTCCTAGCATTGAACAATCAGTTAATGCCATACATGCTGTGATTGAGTAATGTTGAGGTATGTTTTATAATTTTAAACCTGTTATTTAGTAGAGGAAACGCATACCATAAAATAATAGCTGCTCACAGCTTGGAGGAAACATGTATTCTAATTAGAGAGAGAGAGAGAGAGCACACAAGGAGATTCTGTTTAAATAATCTAATTGAGTTGGTCAACTTTAAGCCTATGTTCAAGGCTGAATATTAAAAAAAAATGTATCAAGAAAGGTCTCACAGTTTCTAAAACCACAATAATTCCATTGGATGCTTACAAACAACTAGAAAACCCTTCTGGACTGATGTTGTGAGCGTCAATTTCCATGGAAAATAAGACGTATGAAACTTTTCTCTATTTTTAAGACAGTATAGATTAAAATTGAGTGAAGTAAGAGTGAGGAACCGCAAAAAAAAAAAAACTCCCTCACTACATCCGACAAGGATTAGGGTCCAGACCCTCTTTTAAACAGCAAACCAGGCTGGATGAACTTGATGTTTATTAAGTGTGATCACTGTTAGTTAATGCTTTTATTTGTGAGATTATAAATATATTTTGGCTGTAATATTAGGATAGTTAAGTTTCTATTGGATATGAAAGCAGTTTGAATACGACTAATTAGGAGCTGACTATAACCGATGCATTCGACTTTATTTGTACACTCGTCACAAGTGACTAAATTTACTTAAAAACCCACGTATAGAGCAGAAGAAGGAACTGATTAAATGATACATTTGGAGTATCATGTATCGAGCAGAAACTTGGAATCTCAGAAATATGGGAAATAAATATTTGGAGAACTTTGAGATATGGAGCTGGAGAAGAATTGAGAAGATCAGGTGGACAGACTGAGTGATTAATGAAGAAGTCCTAAGAAGAGTGGGTGAGAAGAGAACCATTTGGGAAGTAATACTTCGGTACAAAGACTAGTGGGTCAAACACGTCCTTAGAAGGAACTTTCTTCTTTATGACGTCATAAAAGGAAGAAGGAGGATTCAACTGTTGGATGACTTTAAAGAAACTGAAAAATTCTGGGAGCTGTAGGAGAAGACAAAGTTCAGGGTGCCATTAACGGTTAAGTTCACTGATAAAAGGAATGTACTTGTCGTAAGACAGAACACCTAGTAATAATATAGCATTATTTTTAAGATAAATAAAGATGATAACTAGTTTTTTCGTGAAAGCTTATTTGAAATGATTTTTTATTATTATTATTATTATTAATATTAGCACCGCATCTTACTACCCATTCGGGTTATACGCACTTACGCTAATGTGTAATGGTAGGGTGATTGTGAGATGAAATGGAGGACCTACAGTTTAACGTGGAATCCGAACCACGGTGGAGACCTGGCATTCCCCACATTCACAAGATGTATTGTCAGAGGTGAAGGAAGGGTTTGGTAATCAGATAAATCTGTGCCAGGACCGAGGTTTGAACCCCGGCCGCCAGCACAGAAGTCTGACACCATACCCCTAGACCGCCAGGTCACCTACGAAATGATTTTTGAATCTCATTTTATACATAGACAATGGCCCACGTCACCCACACTGGTAGCCACGAGAATTAAAGCATCGGTCTCATCTTGTCTGATTCACCCTTGACACATAGGTTGGATTATACTCATCGAGGTGTTTCTTAACTAAATTATATTCTAACTATCCTTCCCTTGCGAGTGCAGATTAAATTTCTTCCGACTATACCTTCCTTCCCCATACCACTATAGCTTATATTGATAGCCCAATCGTGTAGTAAAACGTGGTGCAGATTAAGAAATTATCACGCACAAAATCAAAGATTAGACGATAAATGATGGCAGTTTTGAAGAAAAGGTAAAAAAATCTTACATCAGCTCAGTAAACCTCGATTGTCTTGGGGTATAATGGTCGCCTCAGGACCTGATGTTCGTAGGGTCAAACCCAGCCAAGGTGGACGGATATTTCTTGAGCGATATAACTCCGCAGCATATCTTTCATCAAAGGGGAAGTAAAGCAAATTGTCCCATGTCGATTGTGGCATGAAAAAGAACCCTGGAAGGTATGTGAGAATGTCTTTCTTGGCAAAATTTGTATGCCTTTTCTCTTTTGCTCATAGAAATTCTCGTGTACTGATATAATCAGGTTCATAAACTGCATGTTACATGCATCAAATAGATTAAATAAATACAGTACATAATAAATTTTGTAGGTTTCAATCCTGAAATTGAATAATTTTCAAATACATAAATTTGTTTTATTCCTAATAAAACCTTAAATAATTTTTTTTAAGGTAAATGCCATATATTACTAAAAACTATATTTTCTGGTATACTAAACAATCTTAAATTATATAATAATTTAGGTGACCTGGCGGTCTAGGGGTAAGGTGTCAGACTTCTATGCTGGCGGCCGGGGTTCAATCCTCGGTCCCGGCACAGATTTCTGATTACCGAACCCTTCCTTCACCTCTGACAAGGCATCTTGTGAATGTGGGGAATGACAGGTCTCCACCATGGTTCGGATTCCACGTTAAACTGTAGGTCCTCCATTTCATCCCACAATCACCCTACCATTACACATTAGCGTAAGTGCGTATAACCCGAACGGGTAGTAAGACGCGGTGCTAATAATAATAATAATAATAATAATAATATAATAATAATTTCTGAAAAAGAGTTAAGTCACCGCGTGAAGATTACGATGGTTTGGTTTTATATCATATTATTATTGGGTCACTGTGGTCGGATTCCACCCAAACCGAAGCTCCTAGCTGCCCCCAAAACTAAACTTCTTGTTTTACTCTCTATCTATACATATAATACCTCACATCTTCTATCCTTGTTCCTTCCCGCGGGCTCTCGGCTTCCGAATAATAATCAGTGCGGCTCCCGTTTTGAAGATCTCCCCGACTACCGGCAGGAATTGAATAGTTTCTTTGTTTTACTGGCTGGACAAGGCTTGGGCTGAACTACCACTTTCTCGATGGCTGCGCCCTGGGGCCTCCCCCCCTTACACGAGAACCACGGCGTGCCGCCCGTCTAGATACCTTCTGGAATTTCCTATTGAGGTTTACTTCCACGCTCGTTTTAACTGAAATACACAGTACGAACAGGAAGTAGACACGGTTCTATTTTTATTTCAAGGAGAGTTAATATTTGATGTCCATTGATCTTAGGAGGGATTCCTTTTCAGATACTGGGGTATAGATTAATTAATTATATAGTGGTTATTATTAACCCTCTTCTGTGGTTACATGGCTTAAGGTGCTACTATCACAGTAGACTGGACTGTCGATGAAGAGGAGACTGAGGTTCGAATCCCGGTTGGGTGTACTGGGGGTAATATTTCCACGGTGGTTTTCCACTCTCCCTCTACGCAAAAGTGGGTACACTTCCTTTAAATACAACCTTCATCTCCTTAAAACCATTAGCATAATTAGTACATAATCTCATGTACGGTAGGTGACGTTTCTGTCTTTGTTGATACCATCACGTGACCTATCGCCAATCTCCTAGAACACGGTCCGAAGTGATTTCCGTAGCTTAAACCTCTACATAATGTCTTCCTCTTAAGGTAGGAGTGTAGGGGACATGAGCTAAGGCCAGTGTTTTTTTGTTTGTTTTTTGCAATTTTTATATAAAACATTTTACTGATCAAAATAAATAAAATAAATCCCCCCGTAGAAAAATAGAGTTTAAATTTTTCTTCGCATGGTGACCTCAAAAATTATTGAATATCGGTCACGGGTGTCCTGGAATATAATTATAACTTTTTCTTTTCGTTTAAAAAATATCTCGTCTAATGCCGCTATGCTCATGACAGATATTCAACAACTGTTATCAGTCTAGAGCTCGAATTTGTATGCGCAATAAAATAGTAAAATATGCATACAAATATGCACGATTTTTTAAATAAAAATTCACCATAATATTCAAAAACAAATGAAGATAATCAAATAAGCTATCTATTTTGTGGAAAATCATACATTTTTCATGGCTCTTACCCGCCTCGGTGGCGTAGTTGGCTAACGCGCTAGTCGTGTTGAGCTCGACTGCTGAGGACGGGGATATCGAAGTTCGAATCTCGGTCGGGTGAACTGAGGTTTTTTTCCTAAATGGTTTCCACTCTCCCTCCACGCAAATGTGGGTTCACTTCCTCTAATTCAACCTTCCCAATTCCTAATCCATTAGCGTAATTAGTACTTAAAAGCGTATAACCCGAACGGGTAGTAAGATGTGGTGCTAATATTATTATTATTATTATTATTATTTTCATGGCTGTTAAGTTACAGTATACAAGGAAAGTCATCATGAGATTATCTTCTATGAGGCTCCTACGTCTCTCACTGAAGAATGTTTTATACAGTTAAAATGTCCTTCTGACATCACATGATGCCACAGGTGCATGGGAAAAACATACAATTCTTTTTCAGTTAATTCCTTTTGTATTACAACTTTTTTTCACCAGATAACTGTTGCTAATTTGACAGACTATTTTTTTAACCAGGACTTTTATTTAATACCTGACCAAGCTTATTGAATGCAATTTCAGCAACACTTTGAGTTTAATGAAGACAATGATACTGACATTTTATCTATCAGAGAAAGTGACAACTGCAAGAAATTTTTTCGAGATTCAAACTGTTTTATAATTCCAGGTAATTTAAATAAACGGTTATGAATGTACTAGATCTTTTTATCGATGTCGTCTTCAGATCACAGACACTTTCATGCAAGCACTCAAGTTTTTTTTAAATTTTATATTAAATTAACAACATCTATTTTATTTATTAATTCGTAACCAGCCGATGACAGTAAGGGGGAAAGTAATGCTTTAATACGACAGTTACGAGTAAAATATGCATTTTTTACCTTGAAAAATTTGAAATATGGAAGCAATATATATTTATATGCACTATTAAACACCGGCCAAATGGTCTATCAAGGTGTGATTTAAAAAGTATATAATTTATGCATACCTTTAGGTATATAAAAAAAGAACGTGCATTTCGCATACAAATCCGGACTCTAGCTATCACCACGTGAAGAAAATTAAAATCTATGTTTTTAGTGGAGCAAAATTTTACTTATTTTGTCCAAAAATGTTTCGCTATAAAAACCGCCCTTAAATTAAGTCCTCTACGCTCCCGCCTCGGCCAATATGAGTAACCCATTAGGGTTTTTATACTAAGGGCCAGTTTCATAGTCAAATTTAGTACGCCTCAAGTGCGGCGCTACACTAAGTACATGACGACACCTACCTAAACCAGAATGAAATGGGCCGTTTTCACATAGGAAACTGGCCCATTTCATTCTGGTTTAGGTAGGTGTCGTCATGTATTTAGTGTAGCGTCGCATTTGAGGCGTACTAAATTTGACTATGAAACTGGCCCTAGGTGTTTGTTGAACCAAAGACTCGATTAGGATACTTGATGGTAGATTTACCAATATAATTTGTAGATAAGAACCCGAACATGTGGTCATATGGCTCAAGGTGTCCATCTTTCAATTTAATATATTTCCGTATGACTTATAGATCAAGGTTCATGGTCAAAGTGCACTTGGTGGTTTAACACATGTGATGTGGTTCTTCCTTCCACTGTCCACCTTTATGCGAATGCAGTTACCCTAACTCACTCTTCCAATCCTTATCGCTTTAAAAGCGTTGCTTATTAACTTACCAATGAGAATATAATTAATGTAAAAAAATCATTACAATTTCCTATCAAACACAAGATGCATACAAAATTTAATAAACACAATATTTTTGACATAATTAGAACAATTTATATAATCTATTTGATTAAAAACATCCCTGAGTGAATCGTATCGGATTGCAATGGCCGTACAATAATAATGGCTTATTATCAATTATATTTGATGAGATTAACTAACGTGCACTTTATAAACATACATATTATACCTGCAAATGGATTACAAATTAACTAATTTTGGTTACATCAATTTTGATAGACACTATCAATACCTATAAAACAAAACTTATAATAATAGTAAAATGTTATCAATGTTGGCCTAAAATATATTTATATTTTTTATACATTCTAAAAGTTATTTACAACCAGAATACTTCACTAGACACCCAACTTTGGCACTTATAAATTCCCAAATTGGACAATAGAACGAACCTGTACACAAATAACTACATCACCAGTAGTTGGACTATAGTAAGGTGTCAGACTTCTATGCTGGCGGCCGGGGTTAGATCCTCGGTCCCGGCACAGATTTATCTGATTACCAAACCCTTCCTTCACCTCTGACAAGACATAGGGGAATGCCAGGCCTCCACCGTGGTTCGGATTCCACGTTAAACTGTAGGTCCTCCATTTCATCTCACAATCACCCCACCCTTACACAATATCGTAAGTGCGTATAACACGAACGGGTAGTAAGACGCGGTGTTAATAATAATAATAGTTGGACTATATATATATGGTGGACCATCCAAACCCCTTACGATGAAGCAGAAGGAGAACGTGTTCAGGTCTATATTTTATAGTTTGTATTAAAATAACATATCTTGGCTCAAATAAATAAAATCTTACTTCAGTAGATGCGTTTAGTTTAATTTTTGACATAGCAATCTTAACATTTCCCGAATAATTTCCATGGGCATTGTGTAATGTCACAAACGCTTTTTTATTTACATCTAAAAATGCTTCTGTTCAAATATCACAATGTTTTGATAAATATGTTATAACTTTCGAGATTATTGCACGTAGAAAATTAATCTAAAATCATCTGCTGATAGGAAATATTTTTTAATTTAAAAAAAAAAAATTTTTTTTCTATAAAAACTACAAAGTTACCGACCTTGGCTCGCAATAGATTCCATTCCACCGTAATACTATATAATAATTGAGCAGAAATTCATAAACGTCAAAAAACCAAGTGGGCTGATAACTTCACTGGGTGGATCTGTCCGGCAGTAAGTGAAGAAACACGGTAGGAAGAAAAATTACAAAAGCCAATTCGATTCACAAAAATCCATTCTACACTTGAATACAAGTTACCTCTAATATCCCGGACATTCCGGTCTTAATTTAGCAACTAGAATATGCTGATTTTGGGAATTTCTTAGAGTCATGTAAATAATTTTGTGTTCATCCTTGTAAACACCAAACGCGTAGACTGTTAATAGTTTTGTCAATATTTAAGTCAAGCGCGGCTGCCTAGGTTGCCCCTTAACCATAGAAACGAGTATGCGACCACGTAGCTCTTATTATTATTATTATTATTATTATTTAGCACCGCGTCTTACTACCCGTTCGGGTTATACGCTTTAAGTACTAATAACGCTAACCGAAAAATGCAATCCTGATTAGGGTCGCGACCTTCAGGTTGTAAATCATTGCTTTAGACCGTTCGGCCACCTAATCTGGCATTTACAGCCTAATATAAGCGTTAAGGATTAATAAGGTAAAATAAAGAAAACTCACATTCCTTAGAGTAGAGATAGAATGGAAACTAAGATGGTGTACCAGATTTTAAAGAAAGAGAACAAAAATACTATTTCACCAGGTCTGGATTTGAACCTGAGCCATCCCAGTCAGTGACCAACAAAGTTCGAAACGTGTCTAATACCATAATAAGTTCCGACACCTTTGTGGTAAGTAAACATTGTCTTATATCTACTAATCAATTAAAACAAGACGGAGTTTTTATTTACCAAGGGGGAAGAGAGGGAGGTATATTTTATTTTTATTTATTATTATTTAGCACCGCGTCTTACTACCCGTTCGGGTTATACGCTTTAAGTACTAATAACGCTAATGGATTAGGAATTGTGAAGGATGAATTAGAGGAAGTGAACCCGCATTTGCGTGGAGAGGGAGTGGAAAACCACTCCCAGTTCACCTGACCGAGATTCGAACCTCGATCTCCCCGTCCTCAGCGGATGAGCTCAACACGATTAGCGCGTTAGCCAACTACGCCACCGAGGCGGGTCACGTCGCTCTTAATTTCTGGCCTATCACTTCTGACATACTACACTGGGTTTACATTCAAATCTCAGCTGGAGACATCAAAATTGAGATGCATCAGAGAGGATAAGGAGAATCCTAAGTTCACAATGAACGGGAAGTCAGTCACTAAAATCATAGATAAGTTAAGTGACTGATTTTTCAAAATACATATACATATCTTAAATGAAGTATTTTGTGTCTATTTTTTGTTATTTTCTAAACTAAATCATTATATATGAAAAAAGAAGAAGAGGAGAAAAAAAAAAGCACTTATATAAAAGTGTGCGCAAAGCCATAAACCATAATCTTCCGCATGGAAATGTCAACGTTCATGTATGCATGCTCGTAGATCTGGTTGTAAAACTAGCCCTAATGGCCACGGGTACCGACAAGTGTCCTGAGTTGTTTGCTGTGAGCTACGAGAGGAGTGGTTCTTTCTTTCTTTTTCTACTTTTATTTTTTATTGTTGACGTTAGATCAAGGCTTGGCTTTAACATTCACATGTCAAAACCAGCGTGGCGTATAGTGTGCGCAAACACGGGCATTTACAATTCTTCGCAATGTCAACAGCTCGTGGTACTTGGACTTAGAGAAAAAAGGAGTCAAAGGTATGATCGTGTACTTCGGTTAAACAAGAGATAGGATGTGAATGTGTGAGAGGGTATTTATAGACAATAATTGAAACACATTTCTTTAGGTTGGAAGTTTAGGGGAAGAAAGAAAAAGCCGCAAATAAATCAAATACTTCTCCGGTGGAAATATTGATTATAATTTTGCTCACCTGATTATAACAGTTGTTAAACATTTGTCAAGGGTGACCACTTTTTCTCTTCCCTTAAAAAAGTTTGTCATCTAATGGCACTATACTCATGACAGATATTAAACAGCTGTTGATATCACCATGTGAAGAAAATTAAACTCTTATGTTTCTACTGGATCAATTTATATATATATATATATTTTAGCCAAAAAAAGTTTTGACATAAAAACTGCAAAACCACTGGCCTTTTATCGCGTACCCTTCCATACCATCTTAAAACGTTCCGACATTGTCCATTGACAAATTTTGTTGTTTGTTTGTTTGTTTGACAGGTTTTATTTATTATTTAAACATATACATACTTTCATGAATAAAAACACGTGAAACATAGAGGGAAAACAGTTAACACCAGCCCCGAAGGGCTCTCGCAAATGGACACGACATGGGATACATAAGACAATCACAACGTGGAAGGGTGTTGGCGCCCTTGCGGGCTGAAATACACCGTACTTAGGGTAGGGGTGGGAACATTTTACAAAAACCCACCCCATAGCTCATAACGGGTCCATTGACAAATTTATCCTACTTTTCAATACATGAGTCGGATGTGTTCACAACAGCACTGTTTTACTCTATCTGTGGTATGATGGTCATAATTGCTGGCTACACACAGATCAAGAAGTCCCGGGTGTGATTCCCTGCGCTTTAAGATTTTTCTATGAACCAGTGGATCTGATATGGGCTTAGACTCAAACTAGTGAGTACAAATGAGGGGCTACTTGAATAAACAAGAAGCGGCTATGATCTAGAAAAGTGAGATTAACTTCCGTAGTTTCCTTGTGCTGACCACATGACACCATCTACCAGCAAGAGTTAGCACTATCTTCGCCAATATACGGCTGCCGCTTGGGCAGTATGGTTCGATTGCAGTTTATTCTTTGGTGTTTTTTTATAACATTCTTTAGTACACATTTACTAAAGTTACAGTTATCTGGGGCAAGCAACCATCTCGCATAGTCTAAGGCACTGCTGTTCTACTGTGGGTATGTGAACACATCGGTTGTGTACATAATATATATATATATATAAAATTTACTGATAAATCCTTAATAATTAGGGATATAATAAGTCTTAGCCACAAAATACCCGGACGTAAAGACATGCGATGTGATCCGGGAGCACCATTATTTTTCTCTCTTTCGTTTTTTCTCCCCTAGATGTAGATTATAGAATATCTAGAATTTGCATTATGCACCACCAACTTTGGGAGTACAAAGTTAAAGAGATATTATATCTAGGGTACACAAGAAACAAAAGAGTTGAATACCACTTGTTTAAGGCAGTGTTTCCCAAAGTTTTGGTTATGGAGGACCATTAAATGGAAGTTACCTGCACCGGGAGTCTGGGAGTTGAAATGAAAAAGGGGGTAAGGGGTTGGTCCATTTAGACCATTCCATTTTAGAGCGATTTTAAGAAGATTTAAAAAAAAATATATATCATAGAAAAAATGCATATAACCACATTGAATTATAAAATAAGGGTTGTTTTTATTATTGCTAACATTCAAAATCTAATTATTTATATATATGTATGTATATATATATATATATATATATATTGTTCAGAGTTGTTGAAATAAGATTTGGTACAAACTACGTTTCTATGTGGTTTGTGTAACAAGGTAATAAATAAAGCGTAGTTTGAATGTTGCATTTCAAAAATTTGTATTAAGTGTTACCAATATTCTTTAATTCTTTATTATTACTAAACTTCCTGGAAGCCAGTGGTCTCTTAGATAGGCCACCGCGGACCACCAGCGGGCTGAGGACCACACGTTGAGAAACAATGCTCTAAGATATAGATCAACCAATGAGAAGGACTACCACTGACGGGGGAAGTCAATGTTCAAATCTCAACAGGATACATTGGGAGTGTCTTTCAACCGTGGTTTTCTCATCCTCTTCTCAAACTAATGTGCCTGCATGTCCTCTAAACCATATCTCCTTAACACAATTCACTAAAATTGTTATTTTTTCTTGTTCTCTCATCGTGTCTTACTACCCATTCAGGTTATACGTTTATTTACTAATTAAGGTAATAGTTTTTAGGAATTATGAAGGTGTAACAGCATTTGCATGGAGGGAGATTGAAAATCTATTAAGGAAAAACCACCCTCAGTACACCTTACCAAGATTCAAACGTCAATTTCCCCGCCATCGATGTTCTAGTCCATTGCGATAGTGACACCTTAGAACCATTTGACCAATTCGTTAATAACCTCGCTTTTTTTCATTTAATTTTTTGCAGCGTCTTACTACTACATTAGCCCCTTGGCTTCTTTGGTGCTGACTGACAGCTCACAGCTGACTTCTAACAGTCAACATTTAGGTATAATACCTAAATTTTGACTGTCAAGAAGGGACAGCTGCTAAACACATGTTTTTTCAGATCATATGGTTCGGTGTAGGGATACATAATTTGGGCTGGTAACTTTTCAAAGACGTCAGTTGTGAGATGTCAGTCAGTACCAAAGAAGCCATGGGGCTACTGTATTAAAGGCTTTCTGCGTTAACTTCGGAGAAAGTTCGAAGTAATGTACCCTCATTGACGTAAATATTAAATAGTGTGAAACTATTTAGGAATAAAACACTCTCAGTAGACCTGCCTGGGATTCGAACTTCAACCAGACAAGAAAAACCCGACATTTAGATCGTTGGTCTAGCGATATAAATAACTTTATGATCGAATGTAGGGTAGTAAAAATAAAAGCAATCTATTTGATTAACGCGTGTGTAAACGCGTATGCAATATTTATTTATTTAGTATTGCGTATTACTACCCGTTCAGGTTATTCACTTAGTACTGAATATTCTAATGAGTTAATAACTGGGAAGGTTGAATTTAGAGAAAGTGAACCCGCACTTACGTGGAGGGAGAGTGGGAAACTATTTAGGGGGAAACCATACCCAGTTCACCTGACTGAGATTAGAACCTCGATATCCCCATCTTCGGCAATCTATCTCAACCCGAAACCAGCGCGTTACCTAACTACGTCACCGAGGTGGGTACATATGCAATAGAATTAAACGTTCGTCGATGGTCGGATGGTCTAAAGTGTCACTCTTGCAATAGACTAGACTGCTGATGACAGGTAGATTGGGATTTGAATCCCAGTCGGATGTATTATTATTATTAGCACCGAGTCTTACTACCCGTTCGTGTTATACGCACTTACGCTAATGTGTAATGGTAGGGTGATTGTGAGATGAAATGGAGGACCTACAGTTTAACGTGGAATCCGAACCACGGTGGAGGCCTGGCATTCCCCACATTCACAAGATGTATTGTCAGAGGTGAAGGAAGGGTTTGGTAATCAGATAAGTCTGTGCCGGGACCGAGGATTGAACCCCAGCCACCAGCACAGAAGTCCGACACCTTACCCCTACCCTTACCCCTAGACCGCAGGGTCACCCAGTCGGATATACTTGGAGTGAATTTTCCTTACTGGTTTTTCACTCTCCCTCCACGCAAATGCAGGCACACTTCCTGTAAATTCAATCATCTTCTTCCCTAACACATTATTGATGCGGTGCTAAAAATAATTTGATAAAACAGAAGTAACTAGCAATGAAAAGTGAGACTTGCACCGCTCTTCCACAGACAAGACCATCTCACCTATGTCCATTTGAAACGGTTGGTTTTGCGGCCACATGCCTCGGTTCAAGTGTCTCTCTCGCCTCTTTCTTCTCACGAATGTAAAAAAAAATAAAATGCTCTCTCCCTTAGAGAGGAAGATGACAAGCTAAAGTTGGTCCTGTGGACCGCAGCATCAAGAGGTCCTGACTGCGAGGTCGCCATTATTACCACCGAAATGTTCGTCTATTCAAACGTGACGACAATGAGGCGAGAACACTCTCGTCGAGTGGACATTATGGCCGACGAGTGAAAAAACATAAAATCCTGATTTTTTGGTAGGAACTTCGTTCTAGGAGACCTTTTATCTTAGCAAAATACTGCTATACGGTGGGATTCTGGTACGGGATAAGGCCTTCCGGAATGGGCTTCCTATCAAAATCAGGGTATACTTTTACCGGGGGCTGTAATATTAACAGACAAGAATAGAGCGGGAGAGATAAGGGTAGGGGGGGGGGGCGTAATTGAATGCTCGATGACCCTCCTAAGATAGTTTTAGTCATCCTCTTGTGTTGTGATATTTGGTCTTGGTTAATGTGTAAAATGTTTATGGTCATAGCACAGATTTATCTGATTACCAAACTCTTCCTTCACCTCTGACAAGACATCTTGTGAATGTGGGGAATGCCAGGCCTCCACCGTGGTTCGGATTCCACGTTAAACTGTAGGTCCTCCATTTCATCTCACAATCACCCTACCATTACACATTAGCGTAAGTGCGTATAACCCGAACGGGTAGTAAGACTCGGTGCTAATAATAATAATACATCCGACTGGGATTCAAATCCCAATCTACCTGTCATCAGCAGTCTAGTCTATTGCAAGAGTGACACTTTAGACCATCCGACCATCGACGAACGTTTAATTCTATTGCATATGTACCCACCTCGGTGACGTAGTTAGGTAACGCGCTGGTTTCGGGTTGAGATAGATTGCCGAAGATGGGGATATCGAGGTTCTAATCTCAGTCAGGTGAACTGGGTATGGTTTCCCCCTAAATAGTTTCCCACTCTCCCTCCACGTAAGTGCGGGTTCACTTTCTCTAAATTCAANAAAAAAAAATATCGGGATTATGATGAACCCTTACGTTTTATGTGAGCCCGAACTCAAAAAAGGAGATTTTACGAATTTGTTTATCCCTGGACACGGATATGAAACGGTTGGATGGATTTTGTTCTAACTTCATATTTAAATTTTATAAGGTTATACCTAAAAGCTTTATTTTTATTTTGCCCCTAGCCCTCAAGATTTTCGAAAATTGCTTTAACGATTTTGATTAAAATGCATATTTAAGATTTTTTTTTTATATGACCAATAGCACTGTATCATTAGTTTTTGTTATCAAAAATTTGTTGAAGGGTAATTTACAGAGAAAAATATTTTGAAAATCAAAAATATTTCTAAAATGTCCTTAATGATTTTGTTTAAATCTGGGGATTGTGTGATATGACAAATAACATCGTATATTTTTTTGGGGGTAAAATCTCGTTTTTGGGTAGTTTACTGATCACTGATTTATTAAAAAGCTTAAAATAGTTAAAGATTTTGTTCCAATTGGATATCTTGGGAATGTTTGATATGAAAATCAACACTGCATACATCTTATATTGGGTAAAAAAATTGTATAAAGCTGGTTAACAAATGACTGATTTTTCACAAAATTGATCAGTTTGCTTTGAACACAATAATTTGATTATTTTGATTGGCTCTAAATTTACTTATTTTGTTTATTCTTATTTAGAAAAGGTATCACACATCTAATGTATCAAATACCAAATATATCTAGTCGTAACGCTAAGTATATGTTTGGGGTTATTTTAACTTGAATATTGTTTGTGAAAAACATTTTAATTGGTAATAAGGAACGATTAAGATAACTTAAACAAAAAATTCAATTTTTAATGAGGTTCAGTTGTACAGTCGTATCAATTTAACGTGAAAGACATAAATGCATATTGTGATATAGTAATATAAACTCACAATATTTGATTAAGATTTGGAGAGATTGGTAATAATAATTACAAGTTATGACACAGTATAATAAAGAAATTTTGAAATTATAACAAACGTCTAAAAAGATCAATACATTTTAAAAATTGTAGACTTTTTATTCACTTAAATTTAAAACTGTTATTTCACAAAAACAAAGGATGATGTTATCATACGTAAATTTCGTATCTCTGTATTATATTGAGAGTATTATTGAGAATATTATTAACAAACAGAATGATTTCCCTATTATTATTATTATTATTATTATTATTATTATTATTATTATTATTATTATTATTTAGCATTGCGTCTTACTAACCGTTCGGGTTATACGCTTAAGTACTAATTACGTTAATGGATTAGGAATTAGGAAGGTTGAATTAGAGGAAGTGAACCCGCATTTGCGTGGAGGGAGAGATGCAAAACCATTTAGAAACCCCCCGCCCCCCAGTTCACCCGACCGAGATTCGAACCTTGATCTCCCCATGCTCAGTAGTCGAGCTCAACACAACTAGCGCGTTAGCCAACTACGCCACCTAGGCGGGTGATTTCTCTAATAACTTCATGGAAAGATGGAGTCGGAATTCTGGATTAAAGAATAATGAATCTACAACCCAACAAGTTATACAAATCGGTGTTATCTTTAGTAATCACAAGTCTGAGCTAGATTGTCTATGAAAGCTACTTTTCTGACCATAAAGGGATTCTTTTGTAAACTTGAATAGTAAATTCAAAATGTCAATAACATAATTTATTATTTCCTTTTGGTGAAATGTTGGTTACTCCCGTGTTGGTAACGCTTTTGAAAAATAGGAGACGTTAGCGCCCCCCTAAAATAAACCGTAAGTAGTGTTCACACCCGTCGGCGAGTCAAAGCCTTGATACTAGCAACTGGAAGTCATTAAAAGGACGTATATAACATTTATTTTTTGATCGGTCCTGTTTCAAAACTACTAGTGTGAAGGAATGTTGGCAGGCTGGTTAGGTTAAGTTAGGATAGATTAGGTTAGGTATTGCTCTGACATCTCTATTCTGCCGATGACTAAAACACAATTGCCATTAAAAAAAAGTGACTCATACGAAATATTTAGTAAAACCGGGGTGAAAATTAAATAAAAATTAAATCTTATCGTAAGTAAATAGTCTAATTTTTTTGTTTAATTAAGTGGGAGCAAACAAGTGCTGTTTTTTTTTTACCAGGGCACAACCAACACGTAGCCTTTATTTTATTTGAATATTTTGATAATGTACTTAAAGCTTTATATTTTAGGTATATTTTTCATGTGCTTCAAACTATAACTATTAAGTAATATCTTGTATTATTCTCTACGTATCTATCGACTATTGGCGTATTTGTAATAGCCTAAAAAGAGTAGGGATGAGAAAGGCAAAATTTTAGAGGAAATATATCCGAGATTACGTGAAGGGCAAGTAAAAAACTTAATAGAAAAATCCAACTTCAAATCCACCCGGCCAGAACCCGATCTCCGACTTCTTCGTAGCCAGAAAATCAGATAAGATGAGAATGACGTATTAATACCGCATGGGTATTATACATATTAACCGAGCCACTGCTATGTCTTGATGTATGTTATCCTGATAGTATATTACCTAAGAGATATATTATACTAAACCTACTCAACCGGGTTTACTGGAGATGAGTTTTTTTAATTGTGGCTTTTAATAAAAAATAAATCATATGGTGCACCACATATACTTTATTGCCTTAGACTTTACAGACCCCCTAATTTCCGAGACCTCTATTTAAAACATATATTTGCTATTTCTAATTAATTTTTTAACTTTATTGTATCTAGCTATAGGGCCTAGTCTATTTCTGTGAATACAATTATTTATTTGTTTGCACTTTTATAAAACTGTTACATAAAAAGCAAATAATTTTTGTAAGAGTATAACTTTAGTTGTAAGCTACACAAACCCGTGATTGAGTTAGGGCCTAATTTATTTTAAGCAGCGCGTCCTTTCCACCTAATATACGTTTATGTAATAATTATTATAATGAGTTAGGGTTGAGGAAGGTTTAATTAGGAAGTATACCCACATTTGCGTGGATAAGGAATGGGAAACCATTTAGGAGAGAAAAAACTACTCCTGTTACACACGACTGGAATAGAACCACGATCTCCTCGTCACGGGAGTCTAATCTACTGTGAGATTGACGCCTAAGACCACGTGGACACCGATGCGGGTGATTGAGGCTAAATAAATGGTTAAACTATCATTGACTTCACGTTAGTGTTAACTTGTCTCTCAGACGTATTGTAATAAAATATATATTATGATCAATAAAACTCAGTGGTACCCCTAAGGGAGGGTTAGGAAAACTATTTTACAAATAACCCTATGTGAATTTTCACCTCTTCCTATATCCCACCACCCCCTTCCTCCACCTCCACAGTGCTTCAGACTGGGATTTGAACCCTGACCTCGTCGTCAACGACGATCAAGTGTAATGCATTAAGGTGGGAGTGTAGGGGATTCAATAAAAGGCAAGTATTGTTTGCAATTTTTATGTAAAAACAGTTTTCTGGTCAATAGAAATCTAATCATTCTTCAGTATAAACATAGCATTTAATTTTCTTCATGTGCTAATATCAACAGTAATTGAATATCTGTAAAAGGGTGTCCTGTAATTAAATGACAACTTTTTCTCTTCATTTAAAAAGTTATCATCTAATGCCGCTATGTTCATGACAAATATTTAACCTCTGTTGATAGCACCATGGGAATAAAATAAAATTTTCTTTTTCTGCTGGAGTAATATTTGATTTGTTTTTTGTCCAAAAAATTGTTTTGCTTTAAAAATCCAAAAACACGTTTTCTCAAGTTCAGTACATCCTCACATTAAGAAAGCTCTGTCATCATTACGATGTTATCATTTACGCTTTGCTCTCAAGATTAATTAAATTTGACCCGCCTCGGTGACGTAGTTGGCTAACGCGCTTGTCGTGTTGAGCTCGACTGCTGAGGACGGGGAGATCGAGGACGAGGTTCGAATCTCGGTCGGGTGAACTGGGGGTGGTTTTTCCTAAATGGTTTTCCACTCTTCTTCCACGCAAATGCGGGTTAACTTCCTCTAATTCAACCTTAACAATTCCTAATCCATTAACGTAATTAGTACTTAAAGCGTATAACCCGAACGGGTAGTAAGACGTGGTGCTAAATATTAAATATTAAATTAAATTTGACTTAGATGTTTGTTATTATTATATGGGTATTTTATATTAACTGTTATTGCATATTTACAAGAGCTATGTTTAGCTTCAAACAAACAGATAAATAAAATCTCTGAATTTTATTTCTTCCAACACGATTTTTAATTAATCAAGAAATATCAAAATTGTATAAAATTCTGGTCTAAAGTTGTACACGTTTTTGCACATGGGCTGCTAATTTTAAAAATTTCAGGTCTTTGCATACGATAGATATCACGCAACGCTCGTGACAGACACACAAACTCTCCATTTTATTAATAATGGACAAAGAAAATTGTTTACAGATCATATGACTTGACAGATGACTATATGAGATCTTGTAGATTGAACAAAAGGTTATAATTAATTTTTTTACTAATACAGACTGTACATAAACTTGCCAAAATAGCAGAATTGGATTGGGTTTAATAGAAATAATTGAACAAATAAATAATTTCCTTAGAATAGGTGATAAATATAAATATATATATATATATATCATATATACCATAAATATATCATTCATGTAGGCTATATATATTCAATCACGTTGTTAAACAGCTCTAGCACTTAAAAAATCGAGCGTGAAATATTGTACTGTACATTTCTTTCTTGTTGTAGTAAGTAATGAGACAAGTATTTCTCTGTGGTGTTTGTTTCATTAACATGATTACAGACTAGATTAGACGGAATCAGAAACGTGTGTTACGTGACCAGTCAGTTAATTCCTTGTAACTACACCGATATCATTAAAAAAAATATTAGTAGTAATAAGAATGAAATGAAGACGCACAGGTGAGAGAATTTTAATTTTGATTGAGAATTAGAAAAAAAAGAAATCTTTCTTCGGATCTTAATCTGTTTTCATAGTATAGATTATATTCCTTTCTATCCTGTGAGTATGTTACCTGAATAATTTCATTTTAATTCATTACATTCCTCACCGATCTTTGACCAATAAATGAAGAAGATCTATTTAATTGGTGGAACAGAATAGGGGGGGG
>CABFOV010000319.1:201820-222797 GCA_902141375.1 Timema poppense
AACTCTTGGAGAAAAGCAAGTGGCACGGAAATAGTATGGTGGTGAGTCTCCAACACTCCACATTATGTAACTCTTGGAGAAAAGCAAGTGGCACGGAAATAGTATGGTGGTGAGTCTCCAACACTCCACAATGTGTAACTCTTGGAGAAAAGCAAGTTGCACGGAAATAGTATGGTGGTGAGTCTCCAACACTCCACATTATATAACTCTTGGAGAAAAGCAAGTGGCACGGAAATAGTATGGTAGTTCGTCTCCAACGATCCACATTATGTAATTACCCACAAGCTATAAGTTATTATTGTCTCTAAATTCCAAATATATTCCTAGCCGTTATTTTTTCAATTTGTGTATGAATGCTTTAACTATAATATAGTCTATCATATTCTGAAAATTGAAAAATGACACCTGGACACAGGAATAGAACCCGGGACCTTCGGCTTAGTACATCAATGCTCTAACCACTGAGCTATCCAGGATTCGTCCCGTGCCCATGGTCATTCTTCACTCATAGTTTAAGTAATATAGTCTAGTCAACTATGAATATTTAGGTTTGTAAACAAAGAAAAAACTTCTCAAATGAGTATTTCGAATTGTTTTGATACATATATCTCATTGTACTGTGTAATTTATATCTATAAAAAAGTTCCGACAGTCATTGAATATACCAAGATTATAGTGAAATTTGAATATAATTTTTTTTTAATTCAGAGAACTAGTCTGGATCCAAACTTCACCATGTCCATGCATATTAAAGAACTTTCAAGATAGCTACGTGTATTAACTGAACTGAACGTATCTACTTAAGCAATATTTTTTATTTCGGCCAACAAAAGGTTTTATTGTAAAAAAAATAGAATATTATTTAACTTAACTCGCATTCCTTTCCAATGTACCTTAATCTGTGGAATCACACACATAAGTCTGTGTAGTTATTTATGAGGCAGGCTGTACAGGAAATGAATCATATTTAGAATATGTCAAGTATTCGTATATAATTTATGCAGTGTTAATTGTTTCTAGATGACCCGTTAAATCGATATTTATAGTTACGCAAATTATTATATATAATTAATTCTCTTGAATCGGTAGTAAAATCTCTTTTTAATTGGCTACCATAGTCACTGGAAAGTAAGATACAATAATTATCGCGTCAAAGCTGCCTAAGGGAACGCACCGTTAAATAAATTCCACTCTAGAATTTTATAACAGCGTGAAGGTTCAAATTTAAATTAAAAGGGAGAATTATATATTAAAAAAATAATATACTCGTGGTATTGTGAACAGTAGAACTCATTTCCTCAATTTAAACAAAATGCGAAGTATAATACAATATGTTCATAATTAGGTCATGTTCTTATTGTTACAACAGTCTTAAACTTCCTCTTTGGATTTTAAGTTGAAATATATTCTATAATTTCTCTTGGGATATGAAGTTGATAAAATTTTGACTTGGTGATCAAATTAGACATAAACCAAATTAATACTAAGTTCAAAAGTGCATTCTATTCATCGAGAATAATCGTTGTTCACGTTGTTAAAGACGTCATTCACGTAATAAATGTAAACATTTAAAAAATATATGCCCTAGGCTCTCGATCGATTACTTAAAAATATAAAGACAAATAAATCACTAGAGATGAGATGATAAACAAAAAATCTTTGAATGACCATCATATTAAATCGGACAAAACCGAATTGAAAAGCTACGAAGGCCTAGGCCTACTGTTTACCTTGAAGTCAAGGAATATTTAGGCCAAACTTCATTGAAATTTTCAATTTTTTGTACTGATTAATTTTTATTTAACTGCGGATTTTTAAAATGTGTTTTGTTGTTACAGTAAGAATCATTATATGGTTAAACTTAAACAATCATTATTGTAATTTTAAAAATTAAAGTATTAGTGCCTTAAAATATATTTATTATAATATATAATCATGGAAGTTTTTATATCAATACAAATAATTTAAATACAATCATATACTATAAAATATATTATACAAATTTAATATAATCTATTTAATATTAAATGTATATATTTAAATAATAATTGTATTAATTATTACTAATATTTATATTTTAATAATATCTAATATTCAATTTTAGTAAAAAATAAAGATTAATAAATAATTTATATAAATTCATGTATGTTCTTTATTATTATATTTAAATTGATCAAAATATATAACTTTAAAATAAATTAATCAAAAAAACTAATTTTACAGTTATCACGTAGCAAAACCCGAATGTATAGACGAATTCCCAAATGGTGAAGTTTAAAAAAAACCTTTCCTTGCTTGGCCTACTATTTTTCTTAAATTTAAGTTCTACGACACCTGACTAAGGGCTGAAAACTAAAAGCAATTTTATTAGCACCACGTTCTACTATCCGTTCAGGTAATACGCACATGTTCTAATTACGTTTACGTATTTGAAGATGAGGAAGGTTGAATTTAATGGAAGTGTAGGCCTACACCCACTTTCGTGGAGGTAGAAGGGGAGACCATTTAGAAAAAATCCCCCTTAGTAAGCCTGACCGGGATTCTAACCCAGATCTCTTAGTCATCGGAAGTCTAACCTAATGCGAGAGTGACGTCTTGGATCCTTTAACCACCAAAGTGGGCTACGAAGCTGTTCAGTTAAATGTTTTCTTATTTAGATTATTATTATTATTATTATTATTATTATTTAGCACCGCGTCTTACTACCCGTTCGGTTCATACGCTTTAAGTACTAATTACTCTAATGGATTAGGAATTAGAGGAAGTGAACCCGCATTTGCGTGGAGGGAGAGTGGAAAAACCATTCAGGAAAAACCACCCCCAGTTCAGCCGACAGAGATTCGAACCTTGATCTCCCCGTCCTCAGCAGTCGAGCTCAACACGACAAGCGCGTTAGCCAACTACGCCACCGAGGCGAGTTAGATCATTGTTAAATCACCGATTTGAAGTATGGATATATTTTTCATTAAACCATGTCATGCGTAGCTTGTACGTGCAATAAATAGAGTTTTAAAAAAAGTACGAGTATATTTACGCTTCCCCACCCCATCTATCCAAAAGGATATCTAATCTAATAATCAAAAGCTGCGGTCTCAAAAATAGAAAAAAGTTTGTTATTAAATAAATAATCATTTCATAGATTTTTTTTAAGCTTCTTGTGTTACTATCCTTTCAGGTTATACACTTATGTACTATTTACGCCAGGGACTAGGCAGGCTATATTTATAGGAAGTGTGCCCGAATTTTCATGCTGTGAAAGTGGGAAACCATTTAGGGGTACATCCGACCGAGATTTGAACCTCGAACTATCCGTCGTCGGCAGTCTAGTCTACTGTGAAAGTTGCAATTTAGACCACTCGGTCACCGAAGTGGGTTTTATAGTGTTAAATCCTTTACCCGCTTCGATGGCCGAATGATCTAAGGTGTCACCCTCGCGATAGACTTAGACTGCCGATGACAAGGAGATTGGAGATAAATCCCGGTCGGGTGTACTGAGGGTGGTTTTCCCTAAAGGGTTTTCCACTCACCCTCCATGCAAATGCGTCCCTTATTCCATACACATTAGTGTAATCAATACATTGCCGGATATCCTGAATTAATAGTAAGACGCGGTGCTAAAAAAAAAAGGCTTTAAATAAAAATGTTCAGACACATCCGTAAAACCCTAGTAATGAAAAGTAAACGTTCATTTCACCACGTCTTACAGCCCATCCAGTCCACCATCCTATTTACACTCACAAAGTCTATATTAAGAAGATATAATTCAGACGTAAATGTAATCACATTTCTGTGGAGGCAGAATAAGAAACCATTTAGATATAAAAAAAACTCAAATCATTCGACTGGAATTTAAACCCAGACCTTCCCTTCTCCGGTAAACTACAAAATATGAGACCGAAGTCTTTGTTCCTGTAACCATTTATACGTTTATTTACGGCCTACCATGGAGGTTTTTTTTTCCAGGCACCACGTCCTACTTGTTCAAATTATACGCAAATATAATTACAATAATGGTGCTAAGAGGAAGAACTATTTTAGAGGTAATGTACCTGCAGTTGCTTGGAAGGGCAACACACCTCCGAAAGACGATCACAAACGTTTTTGCAGTGAGTGTATTTTACGAACCGAATGACGGGCATAATCTGAGCGACATGTCTGCTACGCTTACAGAACGATCTTTAACGACAATGATGAATGGTTATTTTTAGAGACAACCCTGGTTATATTGTTGGATAAGTTGCAGTCATTGCTTATATATATATATATATATATATTTTTTTAAATAACAAAACCATAGTAATATTTTCAATTTTCCCACAAGATTCCATACACTATAGATATCAAAAATGTTTGGATACCAACGTTTAACTAAATTTTTATTTTCTCTATAAACATTGAATGAAGTAAAAATATTAAATTTAAAAATAAAAAACACGCGTAGATGTTTGCATAGATTTGATTCCCGGCATGTTGGAAATATTTATCGTTGGTGAAATGTGGGTTTACCCTTTCACAGTGATAAATTAACGGCCTGGGACTGATTGTTGTGCCTGTCCTAGTCTTAAGTTTAATTGTATGCGTATGAAACTACGACAGGCCTAACAAGATGGTCGTGGAAAATATATGGTTTGAATATAAAACTGATCCAAGCCACAGGCTGGAAACCGGAATGGATGTAAAACAATTAAATTATTATTGCACCGCGTCTTACTACCCGTTCGGGTTATACGCACTTACGCTAATGTGTAATGGTAGGGTGATTGTGAGATGAAATGAAGGACCTACAGTTTAACGTGGAATCCGAACCACGGTGGAGGCCTGGCATTCCCCACATTCACAAGATGTCTTGTCAGAGGTGAAGGAAGGGTTTGGTAATAAGTTGAATCTGTGCCAGGACCGAGGATCGAACCCCGGCCGCCAGCATAGAAGTCTGACACCTCACCCCTAGACGGCCAGGTCACCAAAAACAATTAAACAAGTATAGCTTAACCGGGTGTGGATAGTGGACTAAATTACACTAATGTGTTAGGAATGAGGAAGATAAAATTAGATTAGACGTAACCACATTCCCGTGGATGGAGAGTGGGAAATCATATACCGTACTAACTATTATTTGAAGCTATTTAATTCATTAAACTACGAATACTTCTCTTTTAACAAATGAGGTAAGATTTTATTATATACATTTAACAAAAGTATTCATAAGTATACTTTCTTCGAACACAAGTTGAAAAATGATGACTGGAAGCGGATATCGAGCCCGGGACTCTAAACTTATCACGCAAATGTTCTGTGTTTGTGCTATCTTGATTTCCTTTACTCACATTATCATAAATTCCTTATACGTTCAAAGGGAACCTATGTTTAACTTTAGCTTGTGGTCTGCATAATCTGTTCTAATTAAATTAACTGTAAATTAACTGTAAATTAATGAAGTAAAAAAACTTATTTTGATTTATGACTAACAAAAAAAAAGGTTGAATTAAATACGAAATAGAAGAATTTAATATGTTGTAATATTTAGTATATTTTTTAAATATATATCTTTTTATTTAATGTGATAATTTTAATAAAATTAACATAATTTTGTAAACATAATTAATTCAACACGATGCGCTACTATCATTTATTTTATGGTAATAAAAGTGGCTTTGATCTGGTACTTCATTTCATTTTAATTTCTCATAATTTATCTAACGCATGTATGCTAATTAGGTGGTATACTCTATGAAAGAGAATTTATGTGAAATTGGTCTACCAACCCAATGACTAGCTAATTAAATTGGCCGGTATGACTTTGAATGGTTTATGAATTTCAAAAGTATTATCTGCCCACGAAATAACTTAAATGCTCTTAAGTGCATTAAGTACCTTTAACTTTTACAGTCGTAATAAATTGAAGGTTGCAGTGCAATTTGAACTAATTACTGATGTATTTCTCTTTCGCAATAAGTGATTCAGGTAATTAATTAAAGTAAAGCATAACATGCTACTATTATTATTATTATATATTTCATACAACTGAAAAAATTAAATCAGCTTTAAAATGAAGTAATTAATTTTACAATAACACTCAAAATAGAATGTTAAGTAGAAAATGTCTATGGTAAGATATAAGATAGTTATTTTGTTAAAATAATTGTGTAAGCTATTTTAAATGGGTTTATTGGTTTGATTAAAAGTCCTATAATATCATAAATAAAATTATAGTAGTTTAAACATATATATTTGATTCCTTTTTTTTTATAATTTACTTAAATACCATATAAAAGAGAAAAGTATTTTTTTTTAAATATATACTATTATGTTTTAATTTGATCAAATTTATTAATCTACTTTTCATTTTAATTCGTAGTGAATATAGATCTTAGACACTTTCCTTCCTTCGTCTGCTTCCTGAGCTGAGGATTCGGTGCTCGATTCTCAACATGGATGAAAAATTGATAGTTGATGAAATTTGAGCTTTACCCTCTTATAGTGATGAATTAGTGGCCTGGGGCTAGATGTTGTGTCTGTTATTTATGTAAGTCAGTTTATAAACCATGTGCTGATATAATCAGCCGGTTCATAAAATGCACGTTACATAATTCAAGTGTAAAATATTTATCAAATTATTCATCAACAACCTCGACCAGTTTCACAGCTTGGCTAGAGTAAAAAAAAAAAAAAAAAAAAAAAAAAATCCCATGCATGTGAATTATTAATTAAGCTTAAATTCCCACTATATAAATCAGTATGAATGGTTAACTGTGATAATATAGCCGGGATGTTATGTTCATTTTCTTACAACGTGTCAATGTTAACTTTGATATACAATTCACGCTCACCACCGCAAAAATACTTAAAATATTCACACAAATATAGTACAATTATTTATAAATATATTATTTATCCTTAATATTGCGATATCAAAAAAATTACCCTCTTCATGACACTACTCTTGTAAATCGCTGACTATGAATTATTTATTCGACACCAATATGCCTTGTTTTATCGATAAGATTAATGGTCACCCGCATAGGTGGCTGCACAGTTTGAGTCGTCCCTCTCGTAATAGACTGGATTACTGATAGCGGGGAGATCGGGGTTTGAATCTCGGTCGGGTGTTTCGAGTTGTTTTTTTCTCCTGAATAGTTTTCCACTCTCTCTTCATAAAGGTGTCGATATATGTAACTTAAGTTCAACCTTACTCGTCTATTCCTCGTTAGGGTAGATATTTAGATAGCCCAAACGGATAGTTAACGCAGTGGCGTGTCATGGAGTAAGAAGAAGATCTTGTACTTGACCTTTAATATACCTGTGATATGCTCTCACCCCCTTGGACCCTATTTGACCAACCATACATATGCTCTGCTCTACATGCCTCACACGGGAATGTGTTCTCTTCAATACCCGGTCAATGTGTGTTCTACAGAAGTGTGTGAACAATTCACAGGTACAGTTTAAACTAATACTGCTTACCCTGGCAATACTTCACGACACGATACTGGTTAAACGTGATGAACTTTCTTTTTTCTAAACAAGGTTAACACTAAAACTTATAATACACAAAACAATAATTTTACCGGTTGTCTTCTATGGTTGTGAAACGTGTCTTTTACCTTACATGACGAAAACAAATTTAGGGTTCTTGAAAACAAGTTTCTCGGGAAGATTTTGGTCCAAAAAGGGATGAGGATATTGGGGAGTGGATGAGGTTGTGGAGTAGTGAGTCACACACCTTGTACTCATCACAAGAAGTGGTTAGGATAGTCAAATATTACACATTACGATTGGAAGGATATGCAGCGCAAATGAAATAATCTAGAACCGTGTTCACGATACTGACTGGTGAACCCAATAGGAAGAGACCAGTGGGAATACCTAGATGCAGATGGGAGGATAACATTAGAATGGACCTGAAAGAGATGGAGTGTAATGAGGGGGACTGGATAGAACTATCTCAATATAAGGATAGAGTGTAATGAGTTGGACTGAATAGAACTATCTCAATATAAGGATAGAGTGTTATGAGGTGGACTGAATAGAACTATCTCAATATAGGGATAGAGTGTTATGAGGTGGACTGGATAGAACTATCTCAATATAAGGATAGAGTGTTATGAGGTGGACTGGATAGAACTATCTCAATATAAAGATAGAGTGTTATGAGGTGGACTGGATAGAACTATCTCAAGATAGAGATAGAGTGTAATGAGTTGGACTGAATAGAACTATCTCAATATAGGGATATAATGTAATGAGGTGGACTGGATAGAACTATCTCAATATAAGGATAGAGTGTTATGAGGTGGACTGGATAGAACTATCTCAATATAGAGATATGGTGTAATGAGATGGACTGGATATAACTATAGCAATATAGTGATGGGGTGTAATGAGATGGACTGGATATAACTATCTCAATATAGAGATATGGTGTAGTGAGGTGTACTGAATAGAACTATCTCAATATAGGGATATAATGTAATGAGGTGGACTGGATATAACTATATCAATATAGTGATGGGGTGTAATGAGATGGACTGGATATAACTATCTCAAGATAGAGATAGAGTGTAATGAGTTGGACTGAATAGAACTATCTCAATATAGGGATATAATGTAATGAGGTGAGACTGGATAGAACTATCTTAATATAGGGATAGAGTGTAATGAGGTGTACTGAATAGAACTATCTCAATATAGGGATAGAGTGTAATGAGGTGGACTGGATAGAACTATCTCAATATAGAGTTATGGTGTAATGAGATGGACTGGATATAACTATATCAATATAGTGATGGGGTGTAATGAGATGGACTGGATATAACTATCTCAATATAGAGATATGGTGTAGTGAGGTGTACTATTTATAACTATCTCTAGATATGTTATTATTATTATCAGCAGCACTGCGTCTTACTACCCGTTCGGGTAATACGCACTTACGCTAATGTGTAATGGTAAGGTGATTGTGAGATGAAATGGAGGACCTACAGTTTAACGTGGAATCCGAACCACTGTGGAGGCCTGGCATTCCCCACATTCACAAGATGTCTTGTCAGAGGTGAAGGAAGGGTTTGGTAATCAGATAAATCCGTGCCGGGACCAAGGATTGAACCCCGGACCCCGAGCTCAGAAGTCTGACACCTTGTAACCTAGACCAACAGGTCACCCCTCTAGATATGGAAAGGGTGTTATTAGGGAGGTAGGATATGTAAGTCTCTAAATGAAGTATAGAGTTCCTAATGCCATAGAGTAGGTAGGTAACGTTAACACTAAACCTGTACAGGCCTACTAGTTACATATTAAAGGCTAGTTTGTATATTACAGGGGACAGACCGGACATTGGCACCATCTTTCTATGACAGTTTGAGACCATCCAAATAACGTTGTATCCCACGAAATTTACGACTGATAAATGATCGTTGGACAGGTCATACCTTAATGCGATAATAATACCAAAAGAAACATAGCACTTAGCATTTCCGTTTCCGAGGGGGCAAATCATTTTGCTCCATAAACAAAGTGCTCTGTGATTATTACCAAGAAGAGTAAGGTTGTAGGTTTTTTTTTCCTAGGATATTTTCGCTCTTCCTATTTCATTACCTCGAGGCGTGGGAAGGTTTACTAATGGCCGTTTGCATTTTACATCGTAACGATGGTCTCTTTAGGAATTGGGGGAGTACACTTTCAAAAAAAGAATATCTCGTTAATGCATGAACAAAGTTGTAAAAACAGGAGCCCTGATTATTGTTTTTTTTTCAAGACTTGAACAGGATGGAACTCTTCGTGAAAATGATTTTAGTGCTTTTATGGCATAGTCATGAGAAAAAACAGGTGGTACAAATACTGATGTGTTGGACTACACCTGTCACATTTGTAACAGTGGTTTGGTTCAAAACAAACGCACAAAGAAGGTAGCTTATTAAAGTTAGCAACATTTTTGTTGTCTGATTGCCCGAGTTAAGATGTGTGTTCAATAATAGTAAGGCCGTAGCCAGATAATAATTTCAGGGAAGGGGTAGGGGGGATTTGGTGGGCACATTTCCCAATTGCGGGAAGCTAGAAAAAAAATTATAAATGATAAACAGTTCTAGAAGCTATTTCTAGTTTATGGCCACATCACCCCCTAACTGCTGAAGGCTAGGAAATTTTTTAAATATTAAACTCCTATAGAAGTTATCTGAAGTGTTATTTTGGGCAACATAACACCATAACTTCCGAAGGATAGAAAAAATTATAAATATTAAACACCTCTAGAAGTTCTCTGAAGTGTTATTTATGATATCATAGCCCCCTAATTTGTATTTGTAACTTTATTTCGATATTGTTTGAACCATAGATAAAGCCATATATATTTCGTTCATAAAATTTGGGGGGAGGGGGGGTTATGGCCTTAAATAATAGGTACAGTAGAGTCTCCCGATTTTCTGAACCAAGCGAGCGGGACGAAAAGTCTGATAATATAGAAACAAGGAGAGGTATTGGACGAAACAAATAAAAATTCAATGAAAATGAGACGCTTCAGTCGCCGGATGGTCTTAGGCATCACTCTCATGATGGACAGGCCTGTGATGATGTAGATATCAGGGTTCGAATAGCAATCGGGTCTACTAAAGGTGTTTTTTCCTAAACGGTTTCCCATTCTTATAACACGCAAATTCGGGTAGATTACTTCTAAAATTGCTTTCTTCGTCATCCTTACCCGATTAAAATAATTATCGTATATGCGTATAAATTTAACAAATAGTAAGAAGCGGAGATCAAAAAAACAAAAGTGAAGAACATCTATGAAATAAAGTTTATTAGTAATTTATTTATAACTTAGTATAAATTATGAAATAAATTACTAAACTATTATGGAATTCATGTAAACAGAACAATTGATTTTAAATTAATTAAATGCAACTTTTATTATACAGTAGACAAAGTGTAAAAGTCACTGGTTAAAAAAATTGGTGGTTGAGGTTAATTTCCCATCTTTGCTTCTCTTCCTTGCAACTAGGTCACGCCAGCGTATTAGTAACATTACATCAATAGCACGTTAAATGGACATGTTGGATTACGATAATCTTAAGGTTGCATAATTGGGACTCTTCTGTGTATGTTTTATGACACTAGTTCACCTTTTTAAAATAAAATTGATCAAATTATTTATTACTTTAATAGCAGTTGCACTTGACGTAAAAGGCATGCCATTTGTTAGATCATTCTTTGAAATTCATTTAAATAAAATAACACCTTGTTAATCACATCATCTTCCTGAAACGTAATATCTTCACGCTGCAGTATCTATTATGGGAATGGTAGCTCTAAAGCTTATAAACCATAAAAACAATCCTCAAAAAACCTTTGAATTTTCTGTTGTGATCCTTATAAAATGTAGCCATGTTTGTTTAAGGCGATTGGCCCTTTTAATTTGGCGTAGAATTGCAGAGCCATGGGGACAAACGGTTATTTTCAAGAATTTTGATTGTTTTGCAATTTTTTTTTCGGAAACGGTTTGTTCAAGAATAGAATCATGTTGATTAAGTTATACTTTTTATATACACACCTCCTCTGTAATTTTAACAGTGATCAAATGTAGATAAAGTTGACATTTTTCAATAGAAAAATAACTGTTTCAAAGCAAAAAATAAGAAAATGTAACAATTAATAAACATTTATTAATTGTTACATTTTCTTATAGTTTTTTTATTATCTTATAAAGGGTGCAAAAATATTAACATAAAAATTTCACTCGTTTTCGAAAAAACTGATATTTATAAACGTATGATTTTTCCGCAAGACATGTCCGGTAGCTAGCGCCATCTACTGTTTCCATGATCCATCTCTTCTTGTTGGCGCGGAAGGATACTTTGGTCAGTTGTAAAGCCACGCCACGCCATTCCCCCTCCTACCCACCATCCCACAAAATAGGTTTTAGACTTGCACTCGACAGGGCCAGGGGCCTTAAGGCTGGCCGCACACCAAATGGAACATCTGTCTCACGAACATTTGTTTCAAGGCAAAACGTCTCATCGCGTTGCATCTGGCGTAGAGACGGCTTAGACATTTTGAATCGCAACAAGTTATAATTTTTCAATATAACACCAGTTTTAAGTGAACCTTCAAAGCTTTGAGTACAGTCTTTAGTTACCTATATATAAAAAAAAGTTATTTTGTGCAGTTGGATGACTATATGATATTAAATTTCTTTTATGTTTACTCCCAGTTTGGTTGATGATGTCTTGGCTGTGATGGTCTTTCAAAAGTAATGTTGTATATTTTTGTCGACTTTGCCCTCTTTATTCTTTGAATTTTAAATACTAGCTTCCATTACAATAAATACTATACTAAACTAAAATAGTTGTAACAAGCGTAATTTAATGGCACAAAAGCTGAATTCCGAGCACATATGCGCACAAAAGGAGCACTAACAAATGACATAAACAAAGTTCTATTTCGAAAATGTGGCGGGTACACTTGAACATCAATCTTGCTCGACACATTTAAATTGTTGCCGGGGGTGTTTAATGGTACAAAAGCTCAATTCCGGGCACATATGAGCACAAATGGAGCACTAACGAATGAAATAAACAAATTTATTTCTAAAATGTGGTGGGCTAACTTGAACATCAAGCTGGCCTTCTACGTTAAAATCCCAATGGTCTCTGCCCATTCCATCAACCCTGACAGGGTAAGGAAGGTCGCGTCCTTTTTACATGGGTGTGTCACCAGTTGGGTTTATCTGACCCTCTGCCTTGGCCCGGCATATTATGTTCTGATAGTCGGTATTGTCTCTACAACCGGTACATACAAAACAAGAAATTTCATGAACGAGACATTTAAATTGCATATTTGCAAGAATTAATTATGATACATTAATATAATTATTAACGATTATAAAGATGTTTTAAAAAACCAAGTTAATTTCAAATAACAACAGTTGGTAGGCTACTGAAATATAAAATAAAATAAAATTATCAAGGAACAAGAATAACAGTATTTATGATATATGATTAAAAATTAAGTAATTTTACCACATTTAAACTTCTTATACATTAAATATTATTCATATCTAATATACTCGTATTTAAAATATTTAACTGTTCCCCTTATATGAATGTATAGTTAAACTAAATTTCACAAGGCGTGTATTAATCACAACTTGTGAATAGGGGGAATGCCAGGCCTCCACCGTGGTTCGGATTCCACGTTAAACTGTAGGTCATCCATTTCATCTCACAATCACCCTACCATTACACATTAGCGTAAGTGTGTATAGCCTGAATGGGTAGTAAGACGCGATGCTAAGAATAATAATAATAATAAACTAAATTTCATCCCCATGCATTTATTACCTTAGCTTAACAAAGGAACACATAAAACATAAAATATAAAGTTTGACCCCTTACAACTTGTAAACAGTAGTTATTTTACATCATTAAATCACTATTTATAGCTTATAATTATACACTTGTTAAAAATTGTGCAATCAAATTTTAATTGTCGAATTAGTTTAACATATCTGGCCTACAGCAGACCTTGGAACCTAGACGTTAGTGACACTTTTATATCCAACCACCAAGCGCTGTAGTCGATATGGGAATATGAGAAGAAAACTAATATTAATGTTATTGTTTTACTGGTTTTTTAAGCGCCGCGTCTTACTACCCGTTCGGATTATGCGCTAATATACTAATTACGCTAATGGATTTAAGATTTAGAAAGGTTATATTTATAGGAAATATACCCGCAAATATTTGGAGGGAGAGGGGAAAACCAGTTTGGAAAAAAACACGTCCAATACACCCGACTGAGAGTCGAACCTCAATCTCCCCGTCATCGGCGATCTAGTCTTCTGCGTGACTAGCGCGTTAGACCATGTAGCCACCAAATTAGGTGTTTTATTGTTAATTTGATATGTTGTGTTAACATCCTTGGGATGGATTGAAATAAATGGTAAATTATGAAAAGGATGTATATTTCTCTATTGAAATCTTTCTAATTGAATAGTTGGAAAATTTGCACAAAATATCAAAAGAAAATGTTTTAAAAGGCCCTACATTTCACATTTACGAAAATGGAATATGTAGTCTAAACTATTATGGCCTACTGGTTATTTATTGTTCAATCCCCATTTAAAAGTTGTGATTTTAATGGTAAAGTAGTCAAAACAGTACTTTTGGTGAACCACTTCGGTGACCTCATGGTTTAAGGCGTCACTCATGCTATAGACTAGACTGGTTCGTGGTTCGATCTCGATCGAGTATACTGAGGTGGTTTTTCTTTAATGGTGTACTACTTAATCTCCACGCAAATGCGGGTATACTTACTCTAAATTCAATATTCCTCATCCGTAGCCCATTAACATAATTACTATTTCATAGGCGTACAACCCGAACGTGTAGTAAGACGTTGTGCAAAAAAAATATCTCTCTTTTGGTCCTACAATATTTTGATTCCCCCTGTATATCATATTATTCCCTTTGTATCCGTAAGCACCTAAATCCAATCACAAAAGAATAATAATTCCGACCCGGATTCCAATTTGTGAACCTACCGTGCAATTTTGTGGCCGGGACGAGGCAATTCCAGTCTGGCTCCCTGTGTTGCCTTCCCCCAATGTCTGCTTTACCGGCCATTACTAGAAATACAAACCTAATTTCAACATCGTGCGGCATCACAAGAATAATTGAGTACTTCCATTCAACATAATCAGAAGAATACGTCTGACTTCGTTTCAGTCTCCATTGCAGAGCATTTCAAAGATATGTTCGACCAAGGAGTATGTCACAAAACGATAATAATATACACGTAAGAGCACATTTTGTCTATTATTCTTTAAGAGCGATTTTTACTTGACTAAGCTACTGAACTATAGATCTTAGTAACAGACGGAGATAATGTTTTATTGGAATGGAATTCTTGTTTGTTGTTTACAAATGAGTCTATAATGGCAATGTCTTAGTGATCTTATTAGTATCTGAATGAAAGGGAAAAGAAGTTGGGGGCAAAGGGGTTAAGACACGGGTTATTGGTGTATCAAATTGGTACACTTCCATTTTTGACCGACTCAATGGGATTGATGTACATTCTTGAGGGTTTTTTTTTTAGCCTAGCCTGATTTAAATGTCATAAGACTTTATGTCACATTATTTGTGATCTCCTAAATTTTAAAAATTAACTGAAAAAAAGATTAAAAGGATGCCTTTAAAAAAACAAAATAGTAAAAAAAAAATGCAGAGAATGCATATTTTAATTTGTAAAAAATAGTGTGGAAAATTAAATTGTATTAAATTGTAAAAGGAAATATTATTTCTTTAGTAAAGACGTTTGTTTAATCAATGCATTATTTGATTAATACCCGATTCAGTGGTTGCGTGGATTAAACGTTATGTTTGCTTAGTTTTATTTGCCAGTGACGGTAGGTCAGGGGGTGGCCTGGTGGTCTAGGGGTAAGGTGTCAGACTTCTATGCTGGCGTCCGGGGTTCAATCCTCGGTCCCGGCATAGATTTATCTTATTACCAAACCCTTCCTTCACCTCTGACAAGACATCTTGTGAATGTGAGGAATGCCAGGCCTCCACCGTGGTTCGGATTCCACGTTAAACTGTAGGTCCTTCATTTCATCTCACAATCACCCTACCATTACACATTAGCGTAAGTGCGTATAACCCGAACGGGTAGTAAGACGCGTTGCTAATAATAATAATAATAATAATAATAATAATAATAATAATAGGTCAGGGATCAAATTCCTGGTGGGTGTACTGGAGGTTAATTTGTCCTAATTGATTCACGAAAACCTGGGTAAATTTCCTTTAAGAAACTACCTACCTAATCTCAACCTAATGGACGGATAGTAAGGTTAAGAAACTTTAAATAACTATCCCCCACTTTAGTGGCCACGTGGTCTAGTACGTTACTCTCGCAGTAGATTATACTGGTGGGGACGAGGGACGGGGAGAGCGAGGTTCGAATCCCGGTCAGGTGTAATGAGGATGGTTTTTCCAAAACTGGTTTTCCTCTCCCTCTTACTTCAAGCAAATGGGGTTACACTTACTCTAAATAAAACCTTCCAAATCCTTAAAACTATTAGCGTAATTAGTACATAAGTGTGTAATCCGAACGGGTAGTAAGACGCGGTGATAAAAATAAAAATAAAACCCTATTCATATTAGTTTTTGCCGTATTTTATATTGCTCCTTTCAACTTGTTCCATATTGATTTACTTAAAACTAATCTTTTAATATTGAACTTATACCGTTTTTGCAACAGCACACCATCTTGTGGTTAGGATGGATAAACTCATCCACTCTGCTCTTCAAACCCTCCGTCTCCACAAGTCTATAACGATTTATTTTTACATTTATTATTCTGCTTCTTTACATTCATCCTCATGTCTTTTGTTTCATATTTTTGGTGTAGTGAAGAGAAGGCGATCTATCTATCTTTGATCCTTCATCGTACCTACAACAAATTGCGCGCAGTGATTGTCTTTGGTTTGATTGCAAAGTGAAGAGGTCATCCTGTGTGGTCTGTCGATTATTAGACATTCTCGCTGGCTCCCAGTGGGGGTATTAGTGGTGGATATGGGACCTTGTGACGTCATCATGAGGATAATGAGTTTAGATCAGAACAAAAATATAGAATAGTATTTCAATCAATGTTCTATGGCAGGCGTGTCACAATAGTTTGAACAAAAGAGACACATTGAAAATAGGAAATACTGAGAAAATTCAATATGGTCGCCATCTTAAGTTTAATTTGTAAACTATCCGCTTCAGTGGCAGAACGGTCTAAGGTGTCACCCTCGTGTTGGAATAGCCTCATGATGACAGGGAAATCAGGGTTTGAATCCTGGTCAGGTCTACTAGGGGATGGTTTTCCCTAAAAAAGTTTACCATTCTCCTACGAAAATGAGGGTAGATGACCTATAAAATGCTTCCTTACTCATCCCTACCCCATTAGAGTAATTATCATACATGTGTATAACCTGAACAGGTAGTAAGATGCGTCGATAAAAAATAATTAAAATTATAATTATTATAAAAAGAAAACTAAGATCCAATTAAATTCCAAGACTGACCTGACCCTCTTTTCCCTAGATATATGCAAACTTTCATTTGCAGAAAGGGTGTGGATGTTATAGTTTAAGCCTTAAATCTTGTGTTGAAGTCATTTTTATAATAATTTATGACCTTATATGTGCCCGAAAAACTCGATCTCTTGGAGGTTTGTTCCTTTTCGTTAGAGAAAACAATCTGTTCACACACTTGGGTGCTGCCAAACACTGCACATATTTGGTACGCAAGTTTAACCATTTTGGAGAATAACGCTCTTGTTAGTAAAAGCTAAAGAATTAGGTAAGCTAAGCTCATTTGATAGATTTACCCAAACAATGAGCAATTACCAAATTTCATAATCCCAAATAGTGTATTTCCTCAATGTTTATTATAATATGTACTGGTCCCCATTGGATGTTGTTTAAAAAAGGGACCGCGGACCGTTCATAATCCTGGATCGGGCTACATGTGGCCCGTGAGCTGCGAGTTTGACATGTAGGGTGCTGTAAGGACCAGAGTTCATATTTTTTTATTGCAAGTGGCGTTGCTGTATTATGTTTTTGATACTTTTTACCCGTATCGGTGGCTACAAGGTATTATGAGTCAGTCTTTAAACATAAAAACACTCCTGTGATTGGGTGAGGTCCGGGGGGCTGGGGATGTTTAGTTTCTAATATTGTTTGGATGCGCTGAAGGTTTTTCCCCCCCAACATTTGATCCATCACTATGCTTTTACCATCCCTCCCCCCCCCCCTCTCTCTCTATCCACGCGAACGCTTGCTCACTTAATTTAAGCTACACTCTAATTTCCATAGTGAGCCCATTATTTTATTTCTACAAAAGTTACTAGAACTACTTTCATGTGATTCAAAAAGCCATCTGTTCAGCAGCTGTCTCTTTTGAAAATAAAAAATTTTAATATAAAAATAAGATGGATAAATTATTATTTTTTATTGCAGTAGCTTTCAATCAATATTGGGGGTCGAAAGTGGTCTTCCTATAAAAAATAGGGTATACATTTCTACCTTTTATAATAAGCCATGCGTAAAACGTAACTGTAAAAGGGGATCGATTTTGTAAATATTATTTTAATTTGTTTAGTTTGTTTGTTTACCAAGTCTTTGATTCCATTCTAGTTATACGAATACAATAGGTGACCTGGCGGTCTAAGGGTAAGGTGTCAGACTTCTGTGCTGGGGGTGAGGAGTTCAAACCTCGGTCCCGGCACAGATTTATCTGATTGCCAAACCCTTCCTTCACCTCTGACAAGACGTGTATTAATCACAACTTGTGAATGTGTGGAATGCCGGGCCTCCACCGTGGTTCGGATTCCACCTTAAACTGTAGGTCCTCCATTTCATATCACAATCACCCTATCATTACACATTAGCGTAAGTGCGTATATATAGCCCTAACGGGTAGTAAGACGTGGTGCTAACAATAATAATATACGCATACATTAATGAGTATGGCTGAGTAAGGAAGTATTCTAGAATAAATTTATTTGTGTGAAAACAGTGGAAAACCAAATAGGAACAACCCTCCTCTGTACTAGGGATCGTAATTTTATTTTCGATCTTCCCATCACTAGCAATCAAGTTTAATATAAGAGTGGCGCCATTTTCTCGTACCATTCAATCAGCAATGCATGTCTTATTTATAACTATATACAGTTATTTTACTAGCCATTAAAAAAATGTTGGCCTATTCAATCCTTGTTAATTCGACAAAATACTCTACACGATAAAATTTCTCATGTTGAATGATTTCTAATTTCATGTACCCCGCAAAACTATCCCACATAAATAATTTTTTAACATGACATTCTAAAAGCTCGCCTTATAAGAAATCAAATAATGCCACTCGTTGTTGTTGTCGTAATACATATTATTTTTTCTCCCCCCATCTCAACTCTTCACTGCAATTACAGAACAACATCAACAAACGATGTCGAGAAAGGTCATCCCTAGAATACATGACATGGAACAAGTATAAGGATTCTTGTATACACTGATTAGTGAAAGTTAACAATACTGATGGTACATGATCCTCATTGAGGGTCTTCTACAATCGATCGTCTGGGAAACTACAGTAGCCCCATGGCTTCTTTGGTGATGAGTGACAGCTCACAGCTGACAGCTGGCGGCTTTGAAAAGCTACCAGACCAAATTATGTATCCCTACACCGAACCATATGATCTGCAAATACATTTGTTCAGCAACTGTCACTTCTGACAGTCAAAATTTTGGTTTATACCTAAATGTTGACTGTCAGAAGTCAGCTGTGAGATGTCAGTCAGCACCAAAGAAGCTACGGGGCTACTGTACATTACATTTTCCACATAGTTTTTTTTTAAAAAAGAAGACACAACTAATAACCCTCTGTGGGATTATATTGCCCTTCATACATGTTAGAAACGTGGTCAATAGCTACAAAGGAAATGGCCTAGAGCACTCGTCTTATGTAGAAAAAAAAAAAAAAGTTAATCACTATAATTTCAGATTTATGTTTGTATCTATCTCAATGAATTTGAGCTGTGAAAATACTTCCCTTGGATAAGACTACTTGCATCTTTATACGAAACACCTAATAAAATACAAAACCGTTACAATCTGACTCTCTGATACGATATTTGAGTATATGTTTGCATCGTTTTCGGTACAATTCAAAATCAACCAGTATGAAATAATAATCCATTATCTATGTTTTAATATATAAAATGACCCTTGTCCATCTAAAATGCAGGAATCAAAATGTTAAAAAGGAAATTATATCAAATTTGTATATCTTATACCCCTTACCCATTGGTTCTAACAGATAAAAACTTTGTTAAAAAAAATTATTTTTGTTTCTCGAACATCGAACAATGTACAAACTTTGAAGAAAAAACCACTCTGCGCATGCGTGATTTACAAACCTTCTCTACATTTGGGAAGAGCCCTGCAACTCACCACAACCTTGTGTTTATGTTTTGAGTATATTTGTGATGTATAAAATCATGACAGAAGAGAATTAAGTAGACTGTGAAAAAATAACTTATTAAGTACAACATAATCATGTTATCCACGATCAATCTAAAAAGAAGTGCCACCACAAATACATTGGTATCAATACCTAAAAAAAAGTTGTTTTATTTTTATGGTGGAAAACATTAGTTAGGAAATTTTATTTTGTTTGATTAATTTTTTTATTTATTTTTGTCTGATGATGTAGCATCAAAAATTTGTTCGAGGTAGTTATCTGAAACAATCTGTTCTAAACTAATTGTTATTACCAAAGATTGACAAATATTAAAAAACTGTTGATTTTACTTTATTGTATAATATTTATTTTCCCTAGAAAATACTTGTTTTTTTGATCATAACAAATAAAATAAAAAAATAACATTAATCACGTTCCTTTACATTCCGCCTCAATTAATGGACCTAAGAGCAGCATTGAACACGTCATTAGATCCTATGCGGACAAAAGCTTCAGTCTCATTTAGTCTCACTAGCCTATAACGTGAAGGTGCGAGTTCTTATCCCAACCGGATTTACACTTCGTTTACACTCCGTCTATCCTGAAAGGTAACAGTATTAACTTAGCCAATAATATTATGACCTTGTAAGTAGGCTGTAACATAGTGTAAATCGTAAAGATACGCTTGCTACCTTTCAGGGCAAACAAATTGTCGGCCTAATTAGGTGTTTTTTGCTTCAAAACGATTTACCACTCTTCCTCCACGTAAATGTAGTTGCACATCCTTTAAACCATAAATCCCTTATCTATGTTTCATTTTTGTAAATTAGCGGGTATCCTGAACGGATAGTAAGACACAGTGAACCAATATTGTGTCAATTTCTATACAAATAAAATGACTTATTCAAAACTGTATCCAAAGAGTAGACCTCTTGACCCGGATCATTGACGTCACCTCTTAAGTATATTCTCCCCCCCCC